>CM070824.1:1558820-1636320 GCA_036326025.1 Chrosomus eos | reverse complement strand
TGGTTATTTTATGGCATCGCTGCAAAAAAAAAAATATATATATATATATATACCCTTTGGAGTGAGTGCTGGCAGTGTTGAGGGGGCGTGTCCAGTCATGCAAAGTTGAGAGAAATTTGACTATGCAAATGAGCAGCAATGACCTACTTACTGTCTAAAAAAACATCTATTGTTACAAAAAGTATAAAAAATCAAATAAAAACATATTCCTTGAATTATTTATGTACCTCTATTAAATAAGTTCTGTAAATTCTGCAAATTTTAAGAATAAAAAAGAATTATAAACTTATAATTTAACAAATTTGGCAAAACTAACAATAAAATCGCATTATCAGATGTTTTCGTTTTTGAATCTTTTTGAATTTTTCTGGATTTTCTAGAATTTTTCTGATTTCTGATTTAATACAACTTTATTGTCAAAATGGCAGTAATCAAATAAATGCGTAAAACTTTATAAATGTAATTAATATTTGAATATGTAATCAAATTGAAATTTGAACACTTGTTCACATGTTTTAATAAATTGTATTTATTTTGTTATAATATTACTTTGAAAAGTGTTTTCTGGTGTATAAAATTAATATATCTGTCACATTTTTTTCAAGTTAAACTAAACTTTTAGGGTTGATGTCCACTAAAACCAAAAATACAGCTATATGTATATTATATATGGTAGGGATGCACCGATACCACTTTTTCCAGACCGAGTCCGATACCGATACTTTCATATTTGGTACTCGCCGATACCGATACCGTAACCGATACCTGTATTATTAATTTTCAATTCATGCATTTGTAATTTTTAAATGTATTGGTAGAGAAACCAAAATAATATCAATCATATTAGTTGTTTATTAAATTTAAACTTAATTAGCTCAACAAATATATATTTCATGCACTGCATATTCATTACTGTATAAACTAAATATATATGGATCTTTTTGTAAAGTTGATAGAGGTAGCCTATTTAGCCAAGAGCAGAGAGTAATTTATTTGTCCTTTGTTTGATTAACATTAAAAACAGCAGCAGATTTATTAAAGTGCCGCCCCTTTAAGCCCGAACGCACAAACGCACTGACGCCATTTGAATTATACTACTGTCTATGTTCACTTGAGATATATAACAGACTTTTACTAGGATACTCGCCAAGACAGGTGTTTTTACATAGTTTTGTGTGAATTCGTCCGTACAAGCGCAATGCGTGAAAGACTTCCATTCAGTATTCGCGCGCTGTCTGGTGGTTTTACTTACATATACGATTTAGTTTTAATCCAAATAACACGTGCTGAGTGAACGATCCGCAATCAACAGCATTCAACAGAAGTGCTCTCTCTCTCTTCTCTCTCTCTCTCTCTCTCTCTCTCTCTCTCTCTCTCTCTCTCTCTCTCTCTCTCTCTCTCTCTCTCTCTCTCTCTCATCAGTTAATGTTATTAATAAGCTACATGCCTCGTTTTACTTGATTTGCCATTGACATCCAACTGAACTACAAACTTTCCACTGACGTCTGAGAAAAAACGATGCGCTCGACCAGCTCGCGTGTCTGTGTCGTAGCGCGCTCAATCCTCTGCGTGTTTTTCTCTTAATCAGCTTGCGCACCATATAGTTATATAGGCGTCGCGTTAATATATTCTGTTTAATATTCCACTGATAAGATACATTTATTTCATATACAGCCTTTTTGTATCCCCATTATAATTTCTGACACTGTACACATGTTGCCTGGTATCGGTTGTTGGTATCGGGGCATTTTTACGAGTACGAGTACAAGTACATGAGCTCAGTATCGGGCCCGATACCGATACTGGTATCGGTATCGGTGCATTCATAATATATGGACAAACAGACTCGTCTCATCCTTAGAGAGTAAAAAGAAATATAGAAGGTCTAAAGCCGATTTATGAATATATATTAAAGAAAGTTTGTCACCTCATGAATCTCCATGATCCTGAAGTGAACGAGACGGAGAAAGAGAACTGTGACTCGATGAACACAAGAGCTGGACGGACGAGTCTCATCACAGACGGCGGAGATAAGATCACACACACATCCGGCTTTACCGGGAATCAGCATCAGCGACTGCAGGAATGATGCCACCTGTCAATCATCAGTCTTTCTGTATGAACGTTTCTCATCATAGATGATCTGAATCAAATCCATGTGAGATAAACAACATCTTGAAGGACTGTGACTCTTATATCATGTTAGAAGTTTAAATTGCATTTATTTATTTTTTATATATAAACCAGGTTCCACATCTTTTGACTAATCATTTTACATGTCTTTTCCTTTACGTCTTCACTGATATTCAATATTTTAGAGCAAAGCAAACACAAATAAATTACTGTGACTTCTACAGTCCTGGAAATCACAATTTCAGAATTCCCTGATATTTCCAGGCTTTCCATGACCTGTCAGTAATAAACACATTCAGTATTATTTAAATTAATAATAATTAATATTAATGTTAGTACGAACATCAACAACTATATTTATTATTACTATTATTATTAATAAACATTTGTGTATGTGTAGGCCAATTATTATTATTAATTAAAGGTACAATATGTAGGATTTTTGCAGTAAAATATCCCAAAACCACTAGGCCAATGATATATATTTTGTTTAGTTGATTACTTACAATATCCCAAATGTTTCCAACTATTTGTAAATCGTGAGAAAATTGTGATTTTAACCAAGGAAACGGGGCGTGTGAGCAGCGGTGAGGAGTCGCCAGTCAGTGTGTTATATCCGCGTTAGCCTCGGTTTCCACCATTGTTTCCGCTCGTACTGCCATAGTAACCATGGCGACAGACGTGGACAACTGGGTTATGCCCGTTATGCCCAGCAGGACGCTCACACTGTTGTTGTTTTGTACAAACATTATAGACCATGGCAAGCAGACTTTGAGACTAAAACGAAGATCAACATGTTTCGAGATACCGAGAGCTCCACGTCCACGACTAACTTCCACTCGACAGAGACGCGAGTGTTGCATGTACTTTATTAGACAGGAGAGCAAATGTACATAAAACTAATCAATGTTATTTAGTTCAACATGATGAAATGTTAGAATATGATCTGTATGTTATTCTAATGTTGATCTAGCTTACTTAGTCTCATACAGCCAACAAACAACCCAATTAACAACATTACACACACATATGCGTTTAGTGTGATAGTGTAACTGTTAGAGCGAGTGAAACAGCGCTGCGTTACCTCAAGCTTCATTCCTCTAATAATCTGACCTGTGTGAGTATTAATTCAGCACTTGTGTGTAGTTGGGTAGAATGAAATGTCCTTATTCCTTTTTATCCGCGGGACTGGCGTTGCGTGTGGCGCTGGTGTACGTCTAGCAATCGCTCCTGCTTCACCACAGTCATGTTAAACACATCAGTGTATTCACTCATCCATAAAAGATCCATCAGCTTGTAGACAAGATCCATAATTACGCTTAATGTGGAATATACGTCATCAATATATGCCTTTGATATTATAAGAGGTTAGCGACCCCCGGTGGAGAAAAATCCTGCATATTGTACCTTTAATAATAATAAATTATTATATTAATAATCATAATAATAAACTAATTTGGGTAACACTTTATTTTAAGGTGCTATTAATAAGCAGTAATTAACAGTTAATAAGACACTTATAAGACCTTATAATGATGCATATAAGATGCATATTAGCATTAACTACTTCATATAAGGGTTAATTAAAGCACAAGAGGAACCCGGAGAGGCAACTGAGCGGCCCCGGAGTGGTCCTGACCCAGCTGGACCCAGGGGATGGAGTCTGCACTCACCCTGCCTGTAACTGTCGAGAGGCTCGTCGGCGGCACGATTGAGTAGAGCGGGAAAGTGAACAAGCGTCCTCAGAAGTTATATAAGTAGTTAATGCTTATATGCATCTTATATGCATCTTAAAGGTCTTATAAGTGTCTTATTAACTGTAATTACTGCTTATTAATAGCACTTAAATAAAGTGTTACCAAATTGCAGTCTTTGTGGTCATGTTCACGCTGATTTCCTGATCCGCTTATAACATCATTTCCGTTTCCTAAAGCGTAATTCTGAGAAGTTTCTGATGAATAAAAACATTAAACGCGCTGTGTCGTCTCTAAAGCACACATACACACACTAAACACACACTGAGAGCTTCTTCTGGACGCATTTGCTAATTAAAGCTGCTAATTAATTCTCATTTCCTAATTGACTAATGTAAGTTCCATCAGGCTCAGCAGGACGTAATGAAGTTCTTCCGTCATCAGTAACTAGACATTTATATTCTGAACGCATACGGACGTCAGACATCATTCAACGAGTCAATCCTGCTGGGTTAAACGTGCAATAAAATAACATGTATTTATATACACACACGAAAACACTCGTCTTTAGTTCCTCTCCTTCATTAAACCCGAGCGTGCGATGACAAAGGCTGAGAAACGCAGGCCTCCGTGGGCTTATTCCTCACAGTCACGCGCATAATGAAATCTAGATATAGTTTAATTATATTATTTCATATTCTACAGAGACACAAGCCTGAAAGAAAGGGCCGGAAAGCTGCAACAATTAATTCAGAGCCGAAAACAAAAGGCTCCCGCTTTTCTTGGCGCAAACAAAAGAATTTGCCGATATTTATATGCAAATTTGATTTCTGGCCCATCGAGTAGCACGGGAAAATTAAAATCTCGTCAGATTGGTGAGACAGCTTGTCAAGATCAGAACAATAAACGTCGACTAGTAAAGGCTATTGATCAGTGAGGTCAACTGGTGCTTTATAGACCCATTTAGACATACAGTCAAACCAGGATTTATTCAGACGCTTCAACATTTCTCACATTATCTCAGTTTATTCACTGTAGTTTAGAAAATATGACAAGAATCAGTTGATATTTCTCTGGTTTTGTCCGTCCTTCTGTTAGACTCTCACACATGAATTATGTTGAATATTAATGTTGATAATTTAACTACACAATTAGATAATACCAGTTTAGCTCAACCAGTTACCCACAATGCTTCATGTTGTTCAGTCAGTGTGTAAAAAGAGCATTAGTTATTAAAGAAAAAACACTTCAGCAAAACATCATCAGCTCAAAGTGTCGGAATAATAAGTTTCACTGGTAGTCGCTCTATGAAGAAGTTTTGTGTATAATATCTCAGTTTACTTTATTTTGCTCTGCTCACTTACATAATGAACTATAGGTCCTGCACACACTAGTGGAAACATATCAAACATTATATCTGGTGTCTGAATAATCTTTGGTTTGACTGTATGTGTTTAGATTTGACATTAAAAGAGACTGTTTCATCTTTAAAGCAACACTTGAAATTTTTTTAATGGTTTCTGGATGTGAATTTGAGCTTCGGCATGTCCAGAAACCAGCGTTCCCATTGAACTCCCTGAAACGAGCCTTTAACCGGTTTATTCCTGAGGAACTGGAGTGACGGGATCATCTTACGGTTAATCTCTGGAGGAAAACACGGATCAATCCAGCTTAAATCCACACACACACACACACACACACACACACACACACACACACACACACACACACACACACACACACACACACACACACACCACACACACACAACACACACACACACACACACACACACACACACACACACACACACACACACACACACACACACACACACACACACACACACACACACACACACACACACACACACACACCAGTGCCAGAAAACATTCCCGTCTCGCACATAAATCTGGATTTGCAGTGACACGCAATACCACTTTTAAGCATTTTTTTTGGTTTTATTGTGGCACCCTGATACACACACAGATCGAGTGAGCTGACACACACACAGATCGAGTGAGCTGATACACACACAGATCAAGTGAGCGGATCTTCCAGAAGTCTGAGATGGAAACATGAATTCTAGTCATCTGATATTTTGATCTGTATTCCTGAGGATCTGAACATCTCTAATCTCCAGCGAACAATCGCTTCTCCACGTCTAATCATGAAATGGGAACGTGGTGATTGGGTTACACACACACATGCGCACACACACACACACACACACACACACACACACACACACACACACACACACACACACACACACACACACACACACACACACACACAACACACACAAAGATGGTAAACTGTGAAGTGAAGCACTAACTGTCTGTTTTGGAGTGTCAGATCTGGATCTATAAACTCATCGAGTGTTTTCAGGAAAGCTGGACTCGAGCCGTCGGTCTTTTCTGCTTCACTGGAAGCAAATGCTTCATTTGGACGGTTTCGGCAGAAAGAGGCTCGATTCTACCTCAGTTCATTAACTTTATCTGAGTATATGTGCTTCAAGTGTTGAAGAGCTCCTCAGATGTTTGCAGGAGCGGGATCATCCAGAGACAAAATCTGTTCAGATTATTCATGTTCATATGTTCTTAATGGAATAACAAGTTGAATCTAGAGTAGCTGAGTGACTACTCAATAATAATAATAAAAATATAAATAATGCCAATATTTTTACATTTGTTAAAAAATATAAGATTTTTTTTTTTGACAAATAATCCAAAAACAGGATTATTTGGTGGTCTGGCTCATATATATATATATATATATATTATATATATATATATATTATATATATATATATATAGTTGATAATATTAAACTCATATTTATATATTAGGTGTGGCAATAGTTATTTGACATGTTTTTATAATACCTGGACAGGTTTCAATTCGTAGTAGAGTTTTTATCAATCACAACAGACTGAGCGTCTGGCCAATCAGAGTAGAGTTAGACCAATCACAACAGACTGAGCTGTCTGGCCAATCAGAGCAGAGTAGACCAATCACAACAGACTGAGCGTCTGGCCAATCAGAGCAGAGTAGACCAATCACAACAGACTGAGCCGTCTGGCCAATCAGAGCAGAGTAGACCAAATCACAAACAGACTGAGCCGTCTGGCCAATCAGAGCAGAGTAGACCAATCACAACAGACTGAGCTGTCTGGCCAATCAGAGCAGAGTAGACCAATCACAACAGACTGAGCTGTCTGGCCAATCAGAGCAGAGTAGACCAATCACAACAGACTGAGCCGTCTGGCCAATCAGAGCAGAGTAGACCAATCACAACAGACTGAGCCGTCTGGCCAATCAGAGCAGAGTAGACCAATCACAACAGACTGAGCTGTCTGGCCAATCAGAGCAGAGTAGACCAATCACAACAGACTGAGCTGTCTGGCCAATCAGAGCAGAGTAGACCAATCACAACAGACTGAGCCGTCTGGCCAATCAGAGCAGAGTAGACCAATCACAACAGACTGAGCCGTCTGATTTAGAGAGATTGATTAATCTGACGAGTCGTTTGAGAATCATTGAATGACAAATGTATATATATTTTTTTTACCTTTGATGCATGTAAACATGTTGTAGGAGACTCCAAAACAACATTAGGAAACTTTAAAATAGAATAATAGGGGCAATTTAAATGTGAAACAAAAGCAAGGTTGTAAAATAAAGACACTTTCAGAAATTTAATGTGACATTGTGAGATATAAAGTCAAATTTCAGTGAAATAAATAAGCAATTATGAGAAATAAAGTAACATTAGCATGTGAGATACAAAGCTTGAGACATTAAGATCTTCTGAACCTCAGAAATCCAGTGTCTCGTGTCGGACAGTGATAATGAGCGGGTCGGAGGTCAGGGGTCAGGGGTCAGAGGTCGAGGGTCGGACCCACCGTTGGTGTGCTGGTCACAGGCGCTCACTGTATCTCTGAGACCCGGAGACGACGGAGACTCCAGCATCTCCATTACAGGAGGACTAGTGTTCAGCTGCCCGACCGGAGGAGGCCACGGCAGATCCTTTATCACCTTAATCTCCACTGCAGAGGAAAAGAGGAGGAGAGGAGAGAGGAGAATAGAAGAGGAGGAGAGGAGAAGAGAGGGGAAGAGGAGAGGAGAGAGGAGAAGAGGAGGAGTGGAGGAGAAGAGAGGAGGAGAGAAGAGGAGAGGAGAGAGAGGAGAAGAGGAGGAGAGGAGAAGAGAGGAGAGAGGAGGAGAGGAGGAGAGAGGAGAGGGAGGAGAGGAAAAGAAGAGAGGAGGAGAGGAGGAGAGGAGAAGAGAGGAGGGGAGGAGAGAAGAAGAAGGAGAGAGAGGAGAGGAGAGAGAGAGGAGAAGAGGAGAGAAGGAGAGAGGAGGAGAGAGGAGAGAGAGGAGTAGGAGGAGAGAGGAGAGGAGAAGAAGAGAGGGAGAGAGGAGGAGAGAGGAGGAGAGGAGAGGAGGAGGAGGAAGAGAGGAGGAGAGAGAGGAGGAGGGTGGAGGAGAAGAGAGGAGGAGAGTGGAGGAGAGAGGAGGAGAGGAGGAGAGGAGAAGAAGAAGAGGAGGAGAGGAGGAAGGAGGAGGAGAGGAGAGAACAGAGGAGAGAGGAGGAGAAGGAGAGGAGGGGAGAGAGAAAGAGAGAGAGGAGGAGGGAGAGGGAGGAGAAGGAGAGGAGGAGGAAGAGGGAGAGAGAGGAGAGAGGAGGAGGAGAGGAGAGAGGAGAGGAGGAGAGGAGAGAAGGAGGAAGAGAGGAGAGAGAAGAGGAGAGAGGAGAGAGAGGAGAGAGAAGAGAGAGAGAGGAGAGGAGAGGAGGAGAGGAGAGGAGAGAGGAGAGAGGGAGAGAGAGAGGAGGGAGGAGAAGAGAGGAGAGGAGGAGAGGAGGAGAGGGAGGAAAGAGAGAGGAGGAGAGGAGAAGAAGAGAGGAGAGAGGAGGAGAGAGAGGAGAGAGGAGAAGAGGAGAGGAGAGGAGGAGAGGAGAGAGGAGAGAGAGGAGAGGAGAGAGGAGGAAGAGAGAGGAGAGGAGGAGAGGAAGGAGAAGAGGAGGAAGAGGAGAGGAGAGGAGGAGAGAGAGAGGAGAGGAGGAGGAGAGAAGAGAGGGAGAGAGAGGAGAGAGAGAGGAGAGAGAGGAGAGGAGAGAGGAGAAGGAGAGAGAGAGAGAGAGGAGGAGGAGGAGAGAGGAGGAGAGAAGGAGAGGAGGAGAGGAGAGAGAGGAGAGAGGAGAGAGGAGAGAGAGAGAGGAGAGAAGAGAGGAGGAGAGGAGGAGAGAGGAGAGGAGAGAGGAGAGAGAGGAGAGAGAGGAGGAGAGGAGAAGAGAGGAGGGGAGGAGAGAAGAAAGAGAGAGGGAGGAGAGAGAGAGGAAAGAGAGAGAGGAGGAGAGAGAGAGGAGAGAGGGAGAGGAGGAGAGGAGAAAGAGAGAGGAGAGGAGAGGAGGAGAGGAGAGAGGAGAGAAGAGAGAGAGAGAGGGAGGAGAGGAGGAGAGAGAGAAGGAGGAGAGGGAGAGAGGAGAGGAGGAGGAGAGAGAGGAAGAGGAGGAGAGAAGAGGAAGGAGAGGAGGAGAGAGGAGAAGAAGAGGAGAGGAGGAGAAGGAGGAGAGGAGAGGAGAGAGAGAAGGAGAGAAGAAGGAGAGAGGAGAGAGGAGGAGAAGAGAGGAGAGGAGAAGAGGAGAGAGAGGGAGGAGGAGAAGAGAGGGAGGAGAGAGAGAAGGAGAGAGAGGAGAGAGGAGAGGAGAGAAGGAGAGGAGGAGAGGAGGGAGAGGAGAAGAGAGGAGAGGAGGAAGAGGAGAGAGGAAGGGAGGAAAGAGGAGAGGAGAAAGAGGAGAGGAGGAGAGGAGGAGGAGAGGAGGAGAGGAGAAGAGGAGAGGAGGAGAAGAGGAGAGGAGGAAGAGGAGAGGAGGAGAGGAGAGAGAGGAGAGGAGAGGAGAAGAGGAGAGGAGAGAGAAGAGGAGAAGAGGAGAGGAGAAGAGAGAGAGAAGAGAGAGAAGAGGAGAGAGAGAGAAGAGGAGAGGAGGAGAGGAGGAGGAGGAGAGGAGAGGAGAGGAGAGGAGAAGGAGAGGAGAAGAGGAGAGAGGAGAGGAGAAGAGGAGAGGAGAAGAGAGGGAGAGGAGGAGGAGAGGAGAGGAGGAGGAGAGGGAGAGAGGAGGAGAGAGGAGAGGGAGGAAGAGGAGAGGAGAAGAGGAAAAGAGGTGAGGAGAGAGAGGAGAGAGGAGAAGAGGAGAGGAGAAGAGGGAGGAGAGAGAGGAGAGGAGAGAGAGGAGAGGAGGAGAGGATAAGAGGGAGAGGAGGAGAGAGGAGAGGGAGGAGAGGATAAGAGGGAGAGGAGGGGAAGAGGAGAGGAGGGAGAGAGAGGAGAGGGAGGAGAGAGGAGGAGAGGAGAGGAGGGAGGAGGGAGGAGCGTCAGTGAAGCAGGATCAGGTCAGCAGGGAAAACAGACAGACTTGGAAACAGAAACAGGAAAAGAAATAAGCAGTGCACACACACACACACACACACACACACACACACACACACACAACACACACACACACAACACACACACACACACACACACACACACACGCACGTTCATTACAGACGTGTCAGATCTTGTCTAGTGTGTTATTCAAAGACAGTGAACGGTGTAAAGCGAATGCACTTTCTCTTTCTCTCTATAAATGCATCTTTCCTGACGTGATCCTGTCCGAGTGACAGCAAATCTATTCCTGGGAACGTCCCACTCGTTTACAGGAGAAGCGGATCCATATCATACCAGAGAGCGCATGAATACAGCTAGATATGTCATACTAAGTTATTAAAGTGCCCCAATTATGCTATTGTAAAGGTTCTTAATATTGTTTTAAAGGTCTCCTACAACAGGTTTACATTCATTCAAGGTCAAAAACACTTTAATGTCCTCAATGAGAACCTTCTATGGTTCTCATTTGTAAGTCGCTTTGGATAAAAGCGTCTGCTAAATGAATAAATGTAAATGTCATAATCTCCGTCTGCTCTTTTCTCAGCGTCTGAAACGCTTCCATCGAGGATTCAGTCTCTGTAAGCTCCGCCTCTCTGAGAGCTGCTCTGCTGTGATTGGTCAGAAAGCAAACGCTCATTATCATATCTGAATCTCAGCTCTTGATCACAGTGATATGAACAGTAACGATGGCGTGGGTTTTACCGTATCAATCTCAGAAAACAGCGTCTTCTCGACACGAACACGAACCAAACTCTCCCAGTCTCAGATACACTAGTGTTAGAGGGCGGAGCTACGAGACGCTGCTCAGCCAATCAGGACCACAGGCTGGCATTATGCAAATGAGTTACAAACCTACAGCAGGACGTGAGACTGAATTACTGACGACTCGTTTAAGTTCAGAATCACTTCTTTCTTTTAAGACTGTTTATAAAATAACTTGCCAGAGTTTACTAGTGTAGTTTCTCTGCATCTTGACTCTTCACAGAGACCAGTTCTGTGCATGGATTTACTTCTCTGCACCAGTTAATTAAAAACACGACAGAGTGAGTCGATGCGCACCGGGAGTTTGTAGTGGAATAAATGAGACGTCGCTGTCACTTAAACCCCGAGCTGCGTCTCTTTATTAATAAAACAAGGAACACATCCCTTTATTTTGCTTTCCATGCATCTGGTCCCTGTCGGTGCGCTGACAGAAACAGACACACACTCCCAAACAAACACCAGACACACACACACACACACACACACACACACACACACACACACACACACACACACACTTGTGATTCACTTGGCATCGGCCGCTCTCAGCGCTTGACAGGACAACGGCTGAGACGTCAGCACATCCAGAGTAAAGCTGGGGTCTGTTGAGCGGCTGTCAGGCTTTACGAGACGATAAACGCACTCGAGCTCTCGGTTACGAACTCGCCCTTGTCTTCGACTCCAGAGGGGAATCATTTAGCCAACTTCTAGGAGAGAGAAATAAAACATTGAAGAGGACCTATAATGCTGATGTTGTTTTCAGGCTCTACTAGAACAGGTTTTCTTGCTTGATTGTTGATTTTTTCCTCATATTCTCCATTGTTGCGGCTCCTCTCTTCCCAGTCTGTCAGTAACGCTGGTTTCACAAAAGCATTGTTAGCTAACTTTGGTCGCAAGTTCCGTTATTATCATCAGTTCAACGCGTTGGTGTTTACAGAAACCATCGTTCCAACGAACATTCACAAACAGCATCGCAGAGTGTGTTTTTTTAAGAGTGCGCATGTGTGAACGAGCTCTAGTGTGTGAGAACGAGACTATAGCCAAGTTTCCATCCACTTGTCAATCGAATTATCTGAAGTTCGGTAAAAAAACTCATGTGAATAAAGCTGGTGAAAGTGTGTTTCCATCCAGCTTTAAAGCGAATATAAACCTGTGTGTAATGACGTCACATGCTGTTCTGCGATCAAATTGGTATATCGAATTGATTTGAGACATTTTAAGGTGTCATAATGACGTTTCCATCCGCGTTTATCGCATAAGCCGTATATCCATCAAGATAAAATCCCATGAGACCGAACGCATTTCATTTGAGTCGATATTCATGAAATTCAATCGAATTTTATTACGATATCACTTAATTCTGATAAAAACGTGTGGATGGAAACATAGCTTATGATTGAAATAAAGTAATGAGAAATAGTCGTCAGATGCCATGTGCGTAATTTATAGCAAAACATCTAGCATTAATTCGATCTCAAATGATTCATTAAAATAAGTTATTACTCCACCAAGTTTGTGATATCATTAGCCAACGTGTTGAACGACCAATTTGCGACAATACGGTTTCGTGAAACAGTCGTGACTAGCTAGTTGATTTCTTCAACGATGAGTCGTACTATAGTAGTTAGTTACACGGCGAGTTACGGCGTTGTACAGGAAACACACCCCTGTTTACTTCCTGTCTCTATGAAGCCCCTCCTTCTGAAAAGCACACTGTGCTCTGATTGGTCAGGCTGGAGCAGTGTGTTGTGATTGGGTGTGTTTGGGAAATGTCCCATAACCGGCAGTTTCACCACACTACTAACTAACTCGACCAGGCCCCGCCCCTTTATTCTGCGCATTAATTATTTAAATTAGAGATGCGCGATATATCGGCCACCATATCGGTATTGGGCGATATGTTTATTTTTAATGTTATCGTTATCGGCACGAAGTTTTGGTCAATATATTAAAGCTGAAAAATAATGTATTATTTCCTCCAGCTGAGACTCTTCAGATGCAGATTTGATTTGCTTGAAATATGATTAAAATCAATAAGGTGAAGTGCAGCTCAAATCTGTCATATCGGCTACATAAAATAATCATTATAATTGTGTGCTTGGGTCATGGCTTTTAATGGTGAGACTTTATTTAAAAAATTTAGATTTATCAGCCAATATATCGGTTATTGCCTTTCAAATACAAAGAATTATCGCTATCGGAAAACATTTTCATATCGGTGCATCTCTAATATACACTCTAAAAAATGCTGGGTTGTTTTAACCCAATTTGGGGTAAAATATGGAAGGACAATTAAAATGCAATTAAAAAGTTTGGTTTGGTCTAATGGTTTGTCCATATTTGACCCAAAATTGGGTTAAAGCAACCCAGGATTTTTAGAGTGTAGAGAATAACTCCCGCTGGAGAAAGCTTTTTAAACAGTAACATTATGCACTAAAGACAGATAAAGGTGCGGATCTGGAGCCAGCGGAATAACGCTCTTCTGAGGACGATTAGCATTGTTCACCAGCGGCGTGATATGATGTCAGTCGACAGAGCCGCCATTACCCGCTGGTTTCTGCTGAACTGTCCCGATGCAGCGAGTGAACGCGGGGTTATTCTCTCTGACAGATAATATAATAACTTCCTCACGGCGGGTGAAGTGAAGGCCTGCCAGAAGCCTGATTAAACAGCTAATTCTCACTCGCCGCTGCAGATTAGTGTGTAATTGTTCTGGGAGAGGAGAAGCTTCGTCTCGAGTCCCTGCAGGAGAAGAGGATTCTCACAGGTCGCACACTTTCGCTGACTCCCAGATAAGATGAGTTGTGTATCTCAGCTGAAGGTGAACTTGTGTTAAGCCAGAAAGCATTTGCTGGCGTCTTCTGAAAAGCGCTCGGCCCTGCGGTTAATGCAGCGTATTGTGAGGATTAGTGCGTTTTACAGCCTTGGCGAAATCCCTTATGCTAAACTACTGTGTTGGTAAACAGGAGCTCTAGAGGATGAGGAATGCGGTGTTTTGTCTTTATGTTTATACACTTTGCTCATTTCAGGGATCTGGCAACAATTTGGGCTTATACTGTATGTCATGAACTGAGCCGAGACTATATAGTGAGGTATCGACTACAGGGGGACTTTAATTAAATAAACACGTTAAATCAACAGCCCTAATAAAAACCCTATTCTTTTATTTATTTATTTTAGAGACAAAAAGAAATCTTGGTTTTAAAAGACGTAAAAAAAAAAAACCATTAGAAACGTGAAGCAGGAACAGTGGGATCATGAGGATCAATCCCGTTTGCCGTTAGTCTCAAAAATAAATTATTTTATGATCGCAACGGAGCAACAACACCAATTACAACAGCGATTACACACTGCTCCTCTGATAGACACACTTCCGCACGCTCTCTCACAACTAATTTCACCAAATTGCAACCATTGAGTTTCTCAAGCAACCCGCTGTCACCAAATAATAGCCAATTTAATAAAAGTGCTGCAATATTACAAGCACCAGCCTCAGATTAATATTCATGCACGACACACACACACACCACACACACACACACACACACACACACACACACACACACACACACACACACACACACACACACACACACACACACACACACACACACACACACACACACAGTCAGCGACAGCTTTGAACTTTGGCTGAGCTCACGATCTGCCACGGCTCTGAGTTGATGTGTGTGTGTGTGTGTGTGTGTGTGTGTGTGTGTGTGTGTGTGTGTGTGTGTGTGTGTGTGTGTGTGTGTGTGTGTGTGTGTGTGTTGTGTGTGTGTAAAACACAGTGCGTGTGTATTCCCTGTCCTTTCCTTGAACCGCCACCAAAATTGGGGGAACAGTGTGCAAAAAAAAAAAAACAGCCTCAATTTCCCACAATCCCCCTGGGCAGAACTCTGGGTTTATCTGGCGTTGCAGCCGAGACGCTGCTGGGTCGCTTCACCCTGTAAAACAGCACAACGGATTGATTTCATTCCACACTTTCATCATCGAGACCTAATTAAGGCATCAAGACAGAAAAAGGCCGTTCAGACTCGATCAGCTTCAGGCAAGATGAACAGATTCCACGATAAGACAAATCTAATATGAAATATTAAACTCTCAGGGCCGATGTACTGGAGCGTTTAGACGACACAAGTTAGCGTTAATAATATCTGACAGTGTCTACAACTCTCAGAAACATCATCAAGCCTCAGTGTAGATGATACAGTGACTCAATAACATGCTTAGTGCTCTACAGGACTCAGTCTTTAAGACTTCTTAAAGAGTCTCTCGATCGGCTTCTGGTTAACGCTGCTGGCAAATTGTATGCATTTTTAAAGCTTGGGGGTGTGCGGTAATTATACAGTATGTATAGCTGTGGAAATGCGGTAAAGTGTGTTGCCTACGCCTCGGGCGCAATTAGAAAAGTCAAGCACCTTTTTGAAAAGCTCACCGCAGTTTCTGTGGCATTTCAGCGCTGCCATCTGTGATAAATAAGATGATAAATGTTCATATTTCCTCACACTGCTGGATTCGTCTGATAGCAGAGATACAGATTCACTGAAGTCGACATAAAAGGGAAGTTGCTCTCATCGTTTCTTCCCTGTTGTGACGTTTATCCGTGTCGCTTCTGGATAAAGTCATGTGGATCTCAGACGAGCTCGGTGTCTTTTCTTTGGTTTTGTAAGTAAATTAGAAAATGCCGGTTAGGTTTTGTTGAGGAACAGCCAATCCCAGAGAAGACAAAGAGCTTTCTCCAAATTTACATTAACAAGAGTCAATCTATGGAGTTAATATTGTGCCATAATTAAACAAACAAATCCAGCACTTTGCAAACAAACTCAATCTGCTTTGCAAAGGAAAACTCGACTCGCAAATAAACAGAAAGCAATGTGCAAGTGAAAAGGTAAATTTGAGCAAAAATGCAGTGGAGTAACACATGCATTGTGTTTTGCAAATATAAATAAATGAGCCTAGATAATATTTCACAAATAAATACAAACCATCCTACAAATTGCATGTAACCTTTGAACAAATACCAAATCTAGTGGATTCAAATACATATCTGTCAAAATGCTAGATTTGTTTGTTTAATTATGGCACAATATTAACTCCATATCAGTCCCCTCCCTGTGCGTCTCTCTCTCATGCTGAGATCACCAGATATTCACCCAACAATATGGTTTAATGTGAATAATTATCATTCAGTATTACCGTAAAACTTCAAATAATAGCCCGGGCTTTTATTTTCCAAAATCGTCAAACTTAGTGTTCAGATGTTGTTTCTAGAGTCTCTAATCTCTAAAAGTCTCCAAATGCTCCACGTGAAACTAGAGTCTTCCAACCTTTTACAATCATCTCAATTGATTTTGATTAATATGCGCGAGGGAGACAGAGCAAGACAACGCTTGTGCTCTCTCAATCTCTTTATTTACCCAAACCTGTCGCCACACCAGGCGTGTAAAAGAGACAGGCGTCTATTCGGGACTCGGCTATTATTAGTATTACATGTTTGGTATCATTTGAAATGTCTCAGTGCGACTGGTACAAATGTCTCATTCCCAAAGAAGTAAACCAAAAGTTATTAAGAGTTTAGATATAATTCACACACAGTGGAGGGCGTGTCCTTCCTGGCAAATGGGATTCTGCTCTCAAAAGGTGTAAACACTGAATTCAAATTCCCATTGTTAGCAAATGTTTCCATGTGAAAGAAGTTTCTGTCTATATAAAAAAATGCAACAAGAGGCGATTCTGAAAATCAAAGCTCTAAACCTAAACAAGTTGTGTTCAAAATTTGAGCATGATATCTCAAAAAATGAACGTTCAGTGAGAGTGTGTTCGGCTGTAGTACCAAACGCTTCCACTAGAGGAACTTCGTCTCTCATTCATTTACAATGCGCTCGTTTTTTCCCGCGAGGAGAACAAGTGCGACTGTTTTTTTCAGGACCACTGAACCTGTTCGAATCGTGTCCATTATTTTTTTGTTTGTTCACACAGTCAAGTGCCAAAACCTTTACCAAGTTGCGTACCATTCCGATGAAGTAAAAGAAAAAAAAAAACCTTACAATTTTACAATCAAGCTCTTCTTCTGAGATTGCAGGTATTGCGTTTTCAAAGCCCTTCCATATGTAACACTGATGCATTTGATGCATGATGCATTTGCCTGACATAATATTGTTACATTTGATTTTATTTCGACTGACTCTGAAGTTGTTTCCCCAAGTAGATTAAATGGATTTGCATGTTACCGCAAGTTTTGCGTTAGATTAGTGACGACTAATGTTTGGCACTAATTCAAGTGTACGTGGTTCACAAAGACAAGAAGTGAATTTCCGTTTAGAACTGCTTGACAAATCTATATCTGGGTGTCTTACCTCTGTTTTAATGTAATGTTACTTTAGATAAGTGTACGTGGGAAACCACGGTATGGCCAATCCAAAGCTATTATAATGAGTAATGTCGGTCTGTAATAGTGGCCATACCTCTACTGAAGTAAACGTTACTTTCATTTCAAGTGTATGCAATCACAGGGCTATACCGCAGTATCTCTGATTGTGTAAGCGTGAATGCGACCGATCTCAGGTGTATAGTAAATCACCTCTTGTGTGTTTTGTGTGTTTAGTGACTGAAGCTGGCGAGCAGGTGATCGTGAGTTAAACAAGACATGAGGACCTCTGAGAGACATAGCAAACTAATAACGAACGGGTAAAATATAAGTAAAGAGTTAAATAGAACAATCAAATGTTTTTCTAAACTATTATATAATTGACCAATAACCAA
This sequence comes from Chrosomus eos, assembly GCA_036326025.1. NCBI lineage: Eukaryota > Metazoa > Chordata > Actinopteri > Cypriniformes > Leuciscidae > Chrosomus > Chrosomus eos. The sequence goes on along the minus strand of CM070824.1, from coordinate 1,618,529 downwards.
TTGGCAATCTAACCAATATCCGAAGTCATGATAAAATGGAGTCAGATAAAAGCTTAAATGGAATTAAATTACTTTATTTCAGTAACGCACAGAGACCTTCACCCGTTCTATATCGGATACTTTCATTGGGCCGATCTAGACGGGCTTACAGTCTCACTATTAAACACTGCATTAGGTGTTTTGGTTCATTAAACTGAAGCTTTAAAGCACTTAACATGAAAAAAAAAAAACTCTTAATGACTGGAAACTTTGGAAAAAGAAATGCAGGAATTTGACTGAAAATGTCAATAATTGGTTCTCAAAGGGAAGTTGCTCATCTTTTTTTCTCCTCTATTGTGTCGTATATCGAGTGAAACGCTTCTGGAAAAAGAACGAATGTGGGCGGGGCTTGATTGTGTCTGTGGGGAGTTGATTGGCTGGTTGGATGGTTGTGGTTTGCTATTGGCTGATCTCATGTGAGTGACAGGTTGCTCCGCCCACATCATCAGAGAAGAGAAGAGAAGCTGCTGTTATTCTCATTCAAGATTATTAACACCATAATCATGTGCACCGATAAATCATTTAGAATAAACACGGCAGTATTTAATAAAAAATATAGGAATTGTCCATTTTGATTTCATGGTGACTTAACATTTAATAACATTTAATATGATAATAAATTTTTTGGGGAATAAAATATATATAACTTGATTCATAAACAGCAGGGTTTTTTTTTAAGAATGTGTCATGAATCTGGCCACAGGTGTGTGTGTGTGTGTGTGTGTGTGTGGGAGAGAAGATAAGCCCTCTGGCATTTCTGTCTCTGAAGTGGTACCTTTGAGCTCCAAGAAAGCACCATGAGGTCTGTGTCTGTGTGTGTGTGTGTGTGTGTGTGTGTGTGTGTGTGTGTGTGTGTGTGTGATTCATGACAGAAGACTGTTATCACACCACAGCAGCAGCATGAGACTCAGACTGAGGTCAGCGTTAGACAAGAGGAGTGTGTGAGACTGACAGGATTGCATATATTTACTGTATTACTAACATGTGACAGATCACGAGCACAGAATACACTCCTCGGCTGCGTTCACACACACTATACAGCGCTTATATATGGTTATATTCAGTGACGACACAGCAAACTGACTGTGTTACATTTTCACATCAGGTCCGCAGTTCTGTCAGTAAGAAGACCGGTGTGTGTGTGTGTGTGTGTGTGTGTGTGTGTGTGTGTGTATGTGTGTGTGTGTGGTTTTGATCCAGTTGCTGTCTGATCAGGTGTTCGCAGACGATATTAGAGGAAAGAAAATCTAAAATAAAAGTGAACAGTTTCAGATTTTGACCTTTTTACTTCACATTTGTGACCCTGGATCACAAAACCAGTCTTAAGTAGCACGGGTATATTTGTGGCAATAGCCAACAAAACACTGTATGGGTCAAAATTATCGATTTTTCTTTTATGCCAAAAATCATTAGGATATTAAGTAAAGATCATGATCCATGAAGATATTTAGTAAATTTCCTACCTTAAATATATCTAAATTGTATTTTTGTAAGTGGATGCAGCACAATCACTAACAGAAATGGAAACATTTAAAGGCGATTTTCTCAATATTTAGATTTTTTTGCACCCTCAGATTCTCAATTTCAAATAGTTGTATCTCGGCCAAATATTGTCCTATCCTAACAAACCATACACCAATGGAAAGCTTATTTATTCAGCTTTCAGGCGATGTATAAATCTCAATTTTAGAAAATGGACACATAAGACTGCTTTTGTGGTCCAGGGTCACATTTATCCCAAACGAGGAACAAAATCAATTAGTCAAAGATCTAGTGTGCAGAAAAACATACACGGTCGACATATTACAAAATAAATGTGCAGATAAACATATAATTAGTATAGTATAAACAATAATCACTTATTTTGGTTTTAATATAGTGATGATACAAAATAAAATAGAAAATATCTGTCTTTATCAATATGTTCAACGCAAATAATGATTTTTTTTACACATGAAAATAAACATCAGGCTTTATATTTTAAAAAGTGGGTCAATATATTTGTACACTCATGGGATATTTAAATTTGTTGTAGTGATAAAGAATGTTTATGAGCTGTTTTATTCATAAAATGTAAAGTTAATAATTTAAAATTAGTTAAAACTAAATTGATAAGATGATCACATGATGGAAAGGTTGTGAAGTGCCTGACGAAACTGCTGCTCGCATTTTTTTTTATTTCAATGAAAAAATGATTGTACTTTATTTTAGTTCGATAATGTTTTTTATAAAATATTTTGTATTTTTTTAGGAGATTTTATGGTACTAAATTATATTTACACTGTATTTATAATCATTTATTTACTTTTTGAGCATAGACCTGAAAATAAATTTCCAACTTAAACTGTGGAAAATATTGAATGCTTAAACCACAGACTGAAGTTTGATCTCTTTTCAAAGACGACACTTGGCAGATTATTGCTGAAGTGAAAAGTTTTAAACAGTGAACTTAAAAAAAAGTTACAGAATTTTACGTTTTATTGTTATGAAAAATGCACAAAAATACTATTTAAAATTTGTATATGAAATGAATATTTTCAAAAACATGTTTTACTCTAAAACTGCAAGAAAATCAAAGCCATAAATCTGAATGAGTTGTGAATTAAAACGTTGAGCCTGATATAATGAGCGTTCAGTGAGAGTGTGTTCGGCTGCAGTACCAAACGCTTCCACTAGAGGAACTGCGTCTCTCATTCATTTACAATGCGCTCCTTTTTTCCCGCGAGGAGCTCAAGTGTGAGTGTTTCTTTCAGGACCATTGAACCTGTTCGAATCATGTCCATTATTTTTTATTATTTTTATCATTTTATTTTTAAAACGTAACATTTTTCGGTAAAAAATGACGTAAGAGCTCCAGAGGTTGAGGAATAGACACTTATAGAAGCTCTTCTTCTGAGATTGCAGGTATTGCGGTTTTCAAAAGCCCTTCCATACATAACACACACACACACACACACACACACACACACGCTTTCCAGAAAACACTGTGTGTGCATTTTGTTTTTACCGTGTGGGTTTATCTTCATAGACAATAAGCCACACACACACACACACACACACACACACACACACACACACACACACACACACACACACACACACACACACACACACACACACACACACGCACGCATTGTTTAAAGTGTCGTTGTATTTGCACTCATCAATCTCTCTCTCTCTGCCGGGTCTGCTATGCTGATGTGTGTGTGTGTGTGTGTGTGTGTGTGTGTGTGTGTGTGTGTGGGGGGGGGGGGGTAGCAGATAACCAGGTGAGTAATTAGGAGACACACAAGTGCACAACCCTGCAGTGACCGACACTAACACACATCAGGCTCACTGATAAACACACGAGTGAATATAACTCAGCGCACGCGTTCACGAATAACCCAGGCGGAAAATAAACATCAGGATCTGAACGCATTGCAGTGAATCAAACGCACTGCAGCACACACACACACACACACACACACACACACACACACACACACACACACACACACACACACACCACACACACACACACACACACACACACACACACAGAGAGAGTTTAATGTTGTGAGTTTTGTCAGACCAAACAAAGATTGATGAGAAAGAAATGTATATAAGCCACAGCGCTGAGTAATAACTAAAGCACTCATAGCAATACACTCTGCGTTCACTCAAGTGTGTGTGTGTGTGTGTGAGTTTATCCTCATCAAGCGTGTGTGTGTGGTGTGTGTGTGTGAGTGTGTGTGTGTGTGTGTGTGTGTGTGTGTGTGTGTGTGTGTGTGTATGTGTGTGTGAGTGTGAGTTTGTGTGTGTGTGAGTGTGAGTGTGTGTGTGTGTGTGTGTGTGTTTGAGCATGTGTGTGTGTGTGTGTGTATGTGTGTGTAAAAAACGAGCGGTGAAAATTACATTATTCATGTAATAATGAAAACTAGCGAAATGCACAAACGATGTTAACTCTTGAACACACACTGACTCAGACGCCTCTAAAATCCACACAAAGCCTCCATTTATGGAAAGACCGTAATGAGCGTTCCTCTCGTGTCGTGACCTCACGATGACCTTTGACCTCTGGAGTCAGGGGTCGAACCTTAAAGATTCTATTTGAACATTTCTCTGGAGTATTCAGAGTTAAAGCCCCTGGAGGAGGAGTGAGATGTCGGAAAACTAGGACAAACACACGAGGGAAATAATGAAGTCTTTGAAAGCTGCTTCTGTCTGACTGACACACAACACTCACTGTGTGTGTGTGTGTGTGTGTGTGTGTGTGTGTGTGTGTGTGTGTGTGTGTGTGTGTGTGTGTGTGTGTGTGTGTGTGTGTGTGTGTGTGTGTGTGTGTGTGTGTGTGTGTGTGGCATATTTCATCTAAGACTGTGTCTGAAAGTCAGTTGTAGTTGTTGTGTTTCTCTTTTCTTCTGTGATTCTGCTTGTTAACAGCAGGTGTTCATCACTAATGCTCAATAATCACTTAATCACTTAATTCTTGACTGCAATGTATATCTGCACAGTTTTTTAATGTAATAATTAAACATGTAACTTAGAAATTCCAATTAATTTTATCATTTACTTTTCCTCATTTGCCAAATCCCTTGCAGTTCCAGCTTTTCCATTAGTATGAAACTATACTTAAAAAAAATTGTAGTGTCAAGTTCCACTGAAAGTATAGCAGGTTTATAAACTGACGGCTGGGTGAAATGAATTTCTTCTGTAATCAGATTCTGTTGCATAAAGCTTAAGCTCTATATTTAACCCAGAATATTCCTTTAAAAGGAAAGAGAAACCATAAGAATAATGTCCACTCTGCCCAATCAATACACTCCAATGAAGCTAATGCAGTCATAAATCCATGAAGACAGAGAGAGAGAGAGAGAGGGGAGAGAGAGAGAGAGAGAGAGAGAGAGAAGAGAGAGAGAGAGAGAGAGAGAGAGAGAGAGAGAGAGGAGAGAGAGAGAGAGAGAGAGAGAGAGAGAGAGACCAGCAGTACCTGTGGAGGATCTAGAGATGTGGAAATCTCTTCCGCTCGCTCCTCTGCTCGAGTCCTCATGACTAATGCAGTCATAACAAAGCAGTGCTGTTCCACACACACACACACACACACACACCACACACACACACCACACACACACACACACACACACACACACACACACACACACACGCACACGCACACACGCACAACACCACACGCACACGCACACGCACACACACCACAACACACACACACGCACACACACACACACACACACACAACACACACACACACACACACACACACAGCACACGCACACGCACACGCACACCACACACACACACACCACACCACACACACACCACACACACACACACACACACACACACACACAACAACAAAACACACACAGACACACACAGAACAAAAAAAGGAATACTTTCAAGAACACATGCAAAAAAACTATCCAGCGATATCTTCTTATTAAATTTCATTTGTCAAAAAAACCCAATAACTCTGTTGAACAGCCATGTTTAGTCACGCCTGAGTCCCAGAGCCAAATCTGTAGCACACACACACGACACACACACACACACACACACACACACACGCGCACGCGCACACACACCTGCAGCACACACACACACACACACACACACACCGCGCACGCACGCACGCACGCACACACACACACACACACACACACACACACACACACACACACACACACACACACACACACACGCGCACGCGCACACACACCTGCAGCACACACACACACACACACACACACACACACACACACACACACACACACACGCACGCACGCACGCACGCACGCACGCACGACACACACACACACACACACACACACACACACGCGCACACACACCTGCAGCACACACACGCGCACACGCACACGTACACGCGCACACACACGCGCACGCGCACACGCACACCTACAGCACACACACACAGACACACACACGGGGTTGCAGTCAGCCAGAGAGTCAGGATCAGTAATGCTGGGTACACACCAAAAGATAATCGGGCTAATTTTGGGCCGATTTCCCCCTTCCGACAGTCCTAGCTATGTCCCAATTATCTTGGTGGTTTTAAAGATTATATCAGATATTCCTGTGGTGTGAGGTGTGTTAAGAGTGTCCGAACCTGCTCGGAAGAACGTCGGAGCCGCCCCGATCGCAAATCGTAAACATTCAACATATTGAATATGGTCTATCACATTTTGAAAATCTTATGAGATGTAAAAAATCTTTTGGTGTGTACCCAGCATAAGTGATCAGTTCCTGAAGTGTTGAGTTTGAGAGTTAGGAGAGGACAGAGTCGTAAGCAGGAGATCTCCCAGCGCTCGCGTGAACAGCAGAAACTCTCGCTAAAATCAGTCTTTTCACACATTCTGCTTGATTTGCAAACAAAATGTGTCAGTGATTGAGCGTTACGCTGGAAAGGTCGCGCGTGACGTCGTCTGGTTTTACAAGTTAAGAGTAGCAGGACCGTTCGAAGTTAGTGCGTGTTCAATTAAACATATTTATATGAATTTGTATCAGTTTATTGTTTAAAATGGTCCTTACGTGTGTGTGTGTGTGTATGTGTGTGTTTGTGTGTGTGTGTGTGTGTGTGTGTGTGTATGTGTGTTTGTGTGTGTGTGTGTGTGTGTGTGTGTGTGTGTGTGTGTGTGTGTGTGGTGTGTGTGTGTGTGTGTGTGATGTGTGTGTGTGTGTGTGTGTATCCTGGATGTTTAATGATGTCACGCGTGACCTTTCCAACGTGATGATGTAATGTGTAATCTCAGAGAACGACTCGTTGGACTGAAGTCACTATATGGAGGAAATCCTGAAATGTTTTCCTCAAAAACCTTCATTTCTTTTCCACTGAAGAAAGAAAGACATGAACTTCTCGGATGACGTGGAGATGAGTAAATCATCAGGAGATTTTTATTTTTAAGTGAACTACTCCTTTAACTATAACAGCCCTGACCTCTTCAACAGCTTCTATGATTTATGATTCAGAGCTGACAAAAATGAACAAACTAAATACAACCAATAAATAGCAACTAAGTTTAACCCCACGTAAAGAGTGAACGGCAACACTAGACTCTCTACTGCAACAATCATAATATCACGTCACACTTCTTTACAAATATATTCAACATAATGTCATTTTTGTAGTTTGCATGCATGTGAATATGAAGTGTAGTGTGACGCCGCGATACTAAATATTTCACTACAAAAGACACATGTGAGTCATGACGAAAGTCAAATGAATCATCTTTACGAACTGATTCACTAAAATGAATCTGACTTTACAAACACTACAAAATTGTAAAAATTGTGGCTTTGATGGTTCATAACATCCATTATATCTTTCTATTGCACACGATTTTTTCAATGTTTTTCAAACGAAGGACAGGACTTGGCTCAGTTCAAAGCAACATTTCTAAGCTTACCAAAATGTGTTCATGCAAGTCACATGTGAGTAAAACTGTCCTCTGATTGGTCAAAGTTTCCTCGGCATCATCCATCAAGATAATTGACAAGTTCGCTTTACGACTGCAAGCATATTTAGGCTTTACCTGTAGTTTACCTGTACTGTTTCCAGTTATTCAGACTGCTTTCTGAAGCCATGAAAAAAATACAAAAAAGAAAGTCAAATAAAATTAATAATAATAAAATTAAATAAAAAATGTAATAAAATATTAAAATAAAATACAAAAAAATACTATATATATATATATATATATATATATATATATATATATATATATATATATATATATTTTTTTTATTATTTATTTTAGTGTATATATATATATATATAATATATATATATATATATATATATATATATATATATATATATATATATATATATATATGTATAAAATATAAAATAAAATAAAATAAAACATTTCAGCCAAACCGCAGTAGAGTTTGTTTTAATCGGGCACCTCGTTCAGGTCCTTTAAAGTAACACCATGGAACTTTTCCTCTTCGGTCGCCCTACTGGTTGGAAACAAAATTGTCCATTGCCGCTGTCGTAAATAATTTAGCCTACCGTCTCACGCACGCTTGCTGTTTACCCAGCACCGGCTTTAGAATGAACGATGTCCACAGACAAGGTAGAGTATGTTACATGATTTCATGAAAGGATGATGTATTGCGACATCAGAAACGAAGAAAAACGAAATAATGACTATTGTAGCGCTTGACGTAAAGCAGTCGAATTTTGTAGCTCTTTTTGTGGTTGGGTTACTACCCGAACCCCGAGGCTCCGTAGTGCCAGTAAAAGCGACACAGACCCCGTCAGGCGATGCAGAAGTGCCTTTCACCCTGTTACCACTTGATGAACCACTGATAAGATTTTGGAAACATTATTTTTAGGTAAAAAATGTTACATACTAGTGTTGCTTTAAAGGCATTGCTGTGAAAACCCCGAACCATTCCAGAACCATTATGTTTAAGAGTGGAAAAGCTAGTGTTCTGCCCACAGACAAATGCAGTCAAAGTTAGTAGCATCACTTTTAGTTAGTAACTCCCCGACATCCAGGAGAACGAGCCTCAAGACCAGATGTGTTTGAGAACGTGACTGTTCGTGTTTTAAATCACTTAAAGGGATAGTTCACCCAAAAATGAAAATTAAGTCAGTAATTACTCACCCCCATACTGTACCAACCCGTAAGCCCTTCGTTCATATTCGGAACACAAATTAAGATATTTTTGATTAAATCTGAGAGCTTGATCACTCCTCCATAAGCTTCCTAAGGGATTGAAACTTGACAGCCCAGAAAGTCATTGAAGAAAATGTTTAAATATTCCATGTGACTACAGTAGCTCCACTATAAGTTTATCAAGCGACGAGAATACTTTTTGTGCGGAAAAAAAACAAAAATAATGACTTTATTCGACTCTTCTTTTTCTTCCTTGTGGGCCTGAGACGAGAGTTCAAGAGATTTCCACGACGCATGCGCGAGAACTGAGAAGAGGACGTTCTTCTTCTACTACTTCGTGTTACTAGCTGCTCACTGCTTAGGAGTATTACCGCCACCTACTGTATAAGATGACGTTTCAATCCCTTAGGAAGCCTATGGAGGAGTGATCCAGCTCTCAAATTTAATCAAAAATATCTTCATTTTTGGGTGAACTATCCCTTTAAAGGAAGAAACCACTTCTTGGAAAAGCGAGATCCCACACACAGTCACACACACACACACACACACACACACACACACAGAACGGAGGAAGAAGAGTGGTGAACCTGCGAAGGCTTTGGATATGCGCTCCTTCTTCCACTCCCAGGGCTGGTCGTACTCCTCGGGCGGCCTGTCGTCGTCCTGCGGTAACCGGCTCTCCCGGGAACACCGCTGAGCCTCGGGATCTCCTCCGTTCTCCTCGTACGGCGTGTCGTAGAGAGGCAGAGCCGGGCCGTCTTTAGGAGCGCGCCCACCTCGGATCTCTGAAGAGAGAAGAAGAGTGTGTTATACTCATCCAATCAAACAACACTTCTCGCTTTTAATGGAATATTTCAGTGTTTATTGTAAATGGTTTATCGGTGCACATGATTATGGAGTTAATAATCTTGAATGAGAATAACAGCAGCTTCTCTTCTCTGATGATGTGGGCGGAGCAACCTGTCACTCACATGAGATCAGCCAATAGCAAACCACAACCATCCAACCAGCCAAACAATTCCCCACAGACACAATCAAGCCCCGCCCACATTTGTTCTTGTTCCAGAAGCGTTTCACTCGATATACGACACAATAGAGGAGAAAAGACGAGAGCAACTTCCCTTTGAGAGAGAGAGAGAGAGAGAGAGAGAGAGAGAGAGGAGAGAGAGAGAGAGAGAGAGAGAGAGAGAGAGAGAGAGAGAGAGAGAGAGAGAGAGAGACTTTTAACCCCCTTTTATTTAAAGCAATTTAGGGTATAAGACAAAATTTTATACAAAATACATTACAAACAACAACCATTTTACCAATTAAAAACTAAGCTTCCATCCGCACTCACAGTCACCAGTGCCTCTCTCACACCCCATTTCCATTCAAACAGAGCAACATTTTCAGTGTGTTTGTAATATGTATACTCAATGGTCACTCGAGATTCTATTAAAGACCTAAACATAGCTTCCATATCAACTTCTTTTCCTGTATTTTTACACTGGTGGGATTTCAAAATGGCTAACTTAGCTTGGCCAATTAAAAAATTGGCAAGAACACATTGTTGTTGCCATGACTTTCTATATTTATATCCTAATATAAAAAGGGTATTGTTATATAAAAACCCTAATTTTGTGATCAACTTTTCTAGTATTACAAATAAAGGACCAAGTCTTGGACATTCAAAAAACATATGAAAAACAGTATCATGAGCATTACAGAAGGGACATAACAGAACAATCTTATTAAACTTTGATACCAAACTATTTGAGGCTATAGCACAATGGAGTACTCTCCACTGAAGATCTCCACATCGCCTGGAAATGGGAGGTTTATACAATACTCTCCATGATGGATGTACTTCATCACAAATAGAGATCTTATCCCTCCATTTGGTATCTGTTTTTCCTTGCAAATGTCCAACATGCACAGATTTAACACAGATATAATAAAGATTTTTCTTTGCCACATTGTGAAAAATAAAATCCCCATATCCCTTCAACAATGTAGTCTGGATTAAATTTCCCCCAACTCCTCCAACTTTAGGGATCACCTTCAGCTCAGGGAAGTTCTGAGGTGTAAAACCATCTACCAGGGCTGAGTTTATACAGGACATTAATGCAGGGGGCAAAGCATCCCTAATACACTTAATTATCCTATCCATAGTTCTCAGAGATTTGAATTTAACCTGTGCAGCAAGTGACAACACAGTTCGCCACTGACATTGTGTCAAATCAAGTAAATCCATAACTTTACTAACTCCAGCATTTAAAAAATGTGGAACAAAACAAGACACATTAGATGGTAACTTTATAAGGGGATTAAAAAACAAAGGCTCTGAAATCCCATAGTGCACATCTTCTGTTCTTGAAACGTTTAAGAATTCCCATGATTTAATTACTGACATATAAAAATTAGGGAAGAAACAGTGTGCTTTTTCCTCAAAGGGCTTTTCCATTAAGAACAACTGTTTATCTAGGCCTATCCCACCTAAATCTGTTATTATAGACAACCCAAATGTAACCCATCGTAAAGGAGCAGAACAGTACAAAAGCCTCTGTAATGTTTGTAATCTCATTGCTAGTATTTTTGACTCTATATGTATTAGTCCTTGACCTCCCTCTGCCACAGGAAGGTAAAGTATACCAGGAATAAGCCAATGGTAACCGTTCCAAAAAAAATCCACAAAAGCTTTTTGAATGGTAATGAGCAATTCCTTAGGAGGATTTAAAACAGTTACTCTGTGCCATAGCATTGAGGCAGCCAGATTATTGATAATCAAGCACCTCCCTCTGAAAGACAGCTGTGGGAGAAGCCATCGCCATCTCTGTAATCTGCCGATCACCCGATTTGCTAATCCCTCCCAATTCTTTTCAATATATTGGGCTGTTCCAAAAAAAACACCAAGAACTTTAAATCCATCTTGCACCCATTTACACTGTTGTGGTAAGTGAGGTGGTCCTATTTCCACCCATTCTCCCAACAAGAAGGATACACATTTATCCCAGTTAATACGAGCAGATGTAGCATTCTGAAACTTGTTCAAACAAGTAATAAGTTTAGTAACATCGTCAGTGCTCTTGATTATTACTGTCACATCATCTGCGTAAGCTGTGAGTTTCACCGGGGCTACTTCTGGGAAACCTGGGACACCAATACCACACAGCTGTTTCCTCAGCAAAACTAGCAGAGGTTCAATGGAAATAGAGTACAGAAGACCAGACAGAGGACATCCCTGTCTTATTCCCCTAGTCACAGAGAAAGGTCTAGTTAAAGACCCATTAATTCGTAACATACTGTAAATGTCACTGTACAGTAGCTTGACAAGAGAAATGAAATTTGCACCAAAACCAAAAGCCTCAAGGGTCTTGAACAAATACTGATGGTCCACCCTGTCGAAAGCTTTTTCCTGATCCAAGGAGAGGAAACCAATGTCCAATTTGTGCCTTTGTGCAACTGAAATAATGTCTCTTATGAGAAAAAGATTATCAAAAATTGTGCGTTTAGGTACACAAAATGACTGATCTTCATGGATTACATCAGACATATATTTTTTAAGTCTATTAGTTAGTGTTTTAGATAAAATTTTAAAATCAACACAGATCAGTGACACTGGTCGCCAATTTTTAAGGAACCCAAGATCTCCTTTTTTTGGGATCAAGGTTATGATTGCCCTCCGACAACTCAATGGAAGTTTCCCTCGATTAAAGCTTTCCAGGAAGACTGCATACAAGTCCTCTCCAATCAAATTCCAGCAGGCACGATAGAATTCCGATGAAAGACCGTCCAGACCAGGCGACTTCCCAGGACTCAGCTCCTGGACGGCAAGAGAAAGTTCAGCAAAAGATAGAGGGTTCTCAAGGATATGTTGATCTTCCTCTGATAACTGTGGTAGATCACATAAAAGTTGTTCTGCTGCTGATCTGTCACATGGTTCAGCACAGTAGAGGTCCTCATAAAAGGACAGTGCATGAGTACGGATGTCCTGCTGGTCAGTTGTCACACCACCCTGTGGTAAATTCAGTTTATGGAAGTACTTATGTTCTCTTGGTTTTTTTTCCAGACCAAAGAAGAATGCAGAGGGAGTGTCCATTTCATTTAATTGAGAATATCTGGTCCTTAAGAGGGCTGCTCTTCCTTGCTCCTCCAACAAAGTCTTTAGAAGGAATTTATTCCTCTCAATGGAATCAGCAGAGTCACCATGGTTACTTTGTCTCAGAATATCTTCTTCAAGAGATCTCATTTTTTCTTTGAGAGTTCTGGTGTTATGGGCAGTATATTGTTGGCAAAACAACTTAATATGCACTTTGCCTATGTCCCACCACTGACTTAATAAAGGAAAACTACTTCTCTCCTCTCTCCAAGATTGCCAAAAAAGGCCAAAAGAGTGAATAAAAGAGTGATCCTGTAATAATCTGTTGTTAAAGTGCCAGTGTGATTTGTGAGTTTTAGAAGACAGGACAGAAACAGCTACAGAGATATAATGGTGGTCAGATAGAAAAGATGGTACTATTAGGCTGTTATAAAACCTACCACTATTACTCTTGGCAACATAGAAGCGGTCAAGTCTCGCTCCAGACAAAGAATTTGAGTTAACTTTTAACCAGGTATACTGTTTAACCCCAGGAAAACTATCTCTCCATACATCAACAAGATCATGATAACCAATAACATTTTTTAAAACTTCTGCAGACCTTGAGTGAGGTTCACCGTGATTCCTATCTAAATCAGGGTTTATAGTACAGTTAAAATCACCTCCAACTACTACAACATTATCCTGTGGGCACTGTGACAAGGCATCTGATAACTTTTCAAAAAAACTCTTACGCTCTTGTCCAACATTTGGAGCATATACATTAAAAAAAGAAAACCCTGTTTGTCCAACCATGATATCTGCTCTTAAAAGTCGACCAGGTATTATTTCAAACATAACTGGTTGATTAAAGACACATGAAGAAAAAAGTATAGCAACACCAGCACTAAAATTAGTCCCGTGGCTCATTAAAATATTTCCCTTCCAATCACAATTCCACTGTGTCTGATTCTGTAAGTCAGAATGAGTCTCTTGAAGCATAATAATGTCCGCCTTTTTAAGTTGTAAATAATTAAACAGAGCAAGTCTCTTTGTTGTGTCCCGACATCCATTGATGTTAAAAGATCCAATATTTATGGATGCCATAGAAAAGATAATGTTAAGGTATCCAAAAACCCCCCAAAATAAATTGACAATCATGACCCTTATAATCTTTATTTCGAGCTTTTAATCTTTTTTTTCACAGTGCTCAGGTATTTTTTTAACCTGTAGCGTTTAGGCTGATCAAGCTCCTCCAGTGTTGCCTTTCTTATTGCCATCGTACATGAATCAACGAAGAGTTGTAAATCTGGGAAGTATTTCTCAAGTTTTGGTTTTCGCTGATTAAAGGTATTGTCCAAAAAATTATTAATTTGACCAACAGTATAATAAGGATGCTTTAATTTAAAATTGTGACCATTCTCTGCAGACCCTCCCTGAGAATTTGCAAAAGTGAGATTTTCTGCTATGTCAGAAGAGTCACTATCAGAATCCATCTCACTTCCTTCCATCAACACACCAGCATCGCCCTGAGACAGGCTAAATCCTGATGCCTGCGAATCGGCCAACTCTCCGCCAGGCATCATAATCTCAGCCCGCTCTACTGGCCGCAGTTCACCGCTCGCGCAGGCGGGATCTACGTCAGCCCGCTCTACTGGTCGCTCCGGTTCACCGCTCGTGCCGGCGGGATCTACGTCAGCGCGCTCTACGTCAGCGCGCTCTACTTCAGCCCGCACTGTGCTGTTATTTACACTTTCAACGGTATTCACGGAAGAATGTGTCAAATCGTCAACGTGCTCGTTCGTTATAGGATTGTTAGCACTTTCTCCATCTTCAGAAAGAGAAACCTGATCAATTCTGTCACTGGCACTTTCATTATTCACTGGAGCAGAAGGCAATTGTTCCGTAGAATGACTACGCTCATTCACAATAAGGTTAGCCTCATCATTCATTGAACATACCAGTTTTGTATGACCGTACTTCCCACAAGTAAAACACCTCATTGATTCAGTACTGATGTAAATGGTATAATCTTTACCCAGCACAGTGGTTTTCGCTGACGTATTCAAGGATTTAAATTCAGAATTCAGGATCATGAAAGTCTGACGTCTAAATGACATCACATGTTTGAGTTCCGGATTTTTTATTCCTAAAGGAATCATTTTAATCGGCCCCACTATTTTACCATAGCGTCCTAACAAACGCTCAAGTGAGTCCTTAGTTATGAATGGTGGCACATTCGATAATAATACCTTCTTGGAAGGACTCGACAACGGCAAAACTGATAAAAAAGTATCTCTAACGGACAGACCAAATTCAACTAAATGCTGAACCAGAGAGACTTCTTTCAAAAAGACGACAACAGCCTTGTTCATCCTTGATGCGGACACAATATTACAAGCACCAATTTCGCTGCTGATCGCAACTAGACAATCCTCAACTGTTATGGTCTCGTCAGGTACACATTTGCACCCGTGTTGAGCGGTTAAAGCAACACAACCATCTGAATTTGTCCCCATTTTCCACCCTTAGGAGAAAAACCCGGCGACAATTAAATTAACACTAAACCAAAATATCTACACTAAATAAAGAGAAAAGGAAAAAAGTAGCAACTCACTCAAACACGCCGCAACTCGCTCACACTCCTCAGACGCCCACACATGCGCACACGCACAGGAGAGAGAGAGAGAGAAGAGAGAGAGAGAGAGAGAGAGAGAGAGAGAGAGAGAGAGAGAGAGAGAGAGAGAGAGAGAGAGAGAGAGAGAGAGAGAGAGAGAGACTTAAGTAGTGACAACTCAATTTTGGCGACCAAACATTTCTGGCCAAAACACTGTTCTCAGTTTCCGCTAACTGAGTAATGGAGGACGAAATCATTGATTGAAAGACGTTTAATTAGTGCTTCTCCGATTGCACGTTTTGTCTGTGTCAGTGTCTATTTCTTGCAGAAAACATTGATAAACTACAGCAGTTTAAACATGTTAGCGGTGTGGACACTAGTGCTGGTGGACTATATTGAGTTCTTGTTTTCAGTCGAGACTAATATGGATTCTTAAATCTCAAGATCAATATTTTATTCTATGCTGATTTCTGCTTCACTAAACATTATTTGAAGCTTCTGCCATCCAATATCTGCAATAATCTTTGTTACTTTTGATACGAAACAAAGTCTCAGTGTTCAAATTCAGTCAGTTTTATCATGAAATTCACACAATAAATGTGGTTTTGTGTCTATAATGCGTGCGACAGTTCACTGGTCATCGCTTCTGCTTTTCTAGTTTATCTCACAACGCGAGACGAGACACAATTTTATAGAGACACAATGTTGGGTTCACGAGGACAAGACGAGACAAGGTCTTTGCACAATATTTTATAGAAATCCTGTCATTTCAGTTCTACTTTATGAGTATGAATGATCAAATGCATTGGAATACAATAATATACAAGCACTGTAAAATGTTTTGCCACAAACTCACTGACTGGCTTTTCAGACTTTACTACATGAATTATGAGCTTGCAGATCTTCTGATTGAGGCTGTGTGTGTCCTCATAATTCAACTCCTTTCCACAAACTAAACATAGAAACAAAAACCATATAAATAACAAATAGTCTTATTAAAGGAACACGATGACTTTTTGGGACTTTAGCTTATTCAGCGTATCCCCCAGAGTTAGATAAGTCCACACACACCCTTCTCATCTCCGTGTGCCGTAACTCTGTCTGACACACACACCGCTAGCCTAGCTTAGCACAAAGACTGTGTAGAGAATGAACCAAACACAAATGAATCTTCCATTTGATTCATTCAAACAGAACTCAATCACTAAATCAGCCATAAAAACCCCCTCCAGAGAAGATTTTTATGGCCTCCAAAAACCCCTCAGAAAGGACTTTTAGGGCTCCGCAGGCCATAAAGGGATAAGCCAAAGCAGGAAGAACTTGTCACTGTTCATTCTTAACCAAGACAAATCTCCTCACAAATGGTCAAACAGGCCTGACCACCTTTGACCTCCCTCAGCATCACCACTGCTAAACAGGACAGAGTTATTTAACAGACCACGCTTTCATTCAGAGACCAGAAAGACTTTTACACTTTACATATCAAACTACATTAATTCTGCACATTCTGCAGAGAACAACTCACACAGAACAATGCTCAGTGGACTCATAATCAAACATCATAATTCTTGTTTTTCCTACAATTCATGTTTGTATTATGCTTAGATTCCATATAAATCATGTAATGATGATTATAACTGTGTGCATGAATGAACAAGCATCGTGCTTCCAATCAAAATAATCGTATGCCCTTAATTCATAAGATGGCTTGAGTGAAATCTGTGTAAAATGCTTTGTATGATTATAATAATCTATAATGTTAAACTGTGATCTCTTGTTCTCTCTGCTTAGTGTTGGAGAGCAAGCAGATCATAGATACCGCCTGATTTACGATAAGAAGAAACGAGGTCCACCTCCTAAGTTGATGCCATTGTCCAATTGGCCAGAATTCTCCAAAAGAGGTTGGACTAACTTTAAGTTAAAGACCCGAACAAGGCAGTTCAGTTCAGTCCAGAGAGCCGTTCAGAGAGCAGTTCAGTTTTCGGTTCGGTTCGGTTCGGTGTTGAATTAAGTTTGTGCCTCTCTCTACAAACAGCAAGAGAGTGTTCATGTTCGTACGCTCCTACATCGACCAGACCACCTTTAGACCAGCAGACAAACCCATCAAGATCGGGGTTAAAACAGCTCATTCAAGCCACCTTACTCGTCTTACTTTCTTTTCTTCCTTTATTTTCTTTTTCGTAAAAGTCTCGGTTCTAAGTTAAGTTTTGCTGCAAAGTTGCGTTTAACGTTTCAGCTGCAAAACCCGCTTCCAACTTCAAAGACTTTCATTCATCCGCGCCAACACACCACGTGACTGGCCGTCCAACTTCCATACAGACAAAGAAACCAGCCACACGGACCCAGCCTGGAAACCCTGTTGACGAAGCACCTCAAATAGGGAATTCCCTGGCCTAAGCAACGCAAAGGACAAGCAAGTAACCTCCAGACTCTAGCTGAACTGGTGTTTGTTAATTTAAATTGAATAACCTTTCTAAGAAACGAAGGTTTCAATTAATGCTTGGTGGTTCGTTCAGGTTTATGTCTTACAAAGTGCATCTCACTCTGAAAACTCACTCTTTCTCTCTCTTCCTCTGCGCCTTGAATGAATGTGTGTGTGTGATTGGGTTTAGACATTAGTTTTATGTGTTTAGAATAGTTAATAAAGTCGTCCATATATTTGAAAAGATATTTGTCTTGTGTTTTGCTTACACATTTAATGTCTTGTACTGCCGATCTAAAGTTACCTTGCTAATACATAGTGTTTCACTATAAATTGGATAAATATCTGTTGCCAAGGTTAAAATTACGGCCCGTTCAAATGAACTCTAAACGAGTCATTTGCTCGGTTCCATAGTGATTCGGTCAATGATTCATTGCAAATCGATGAATCATTCCCTTTGAGCTAAATTGGCCTTCCGGCCCCCTTAAATACATTTTATGTATATTATTATTATGTAGGTTCGCTACAACTGGAAGTAAATGGCTTCATTTAACATACTGCTCCCAATAAGTGACAAAATAACGGCAACATTTTCCTATTTACATGTTGTGATTTGTATAGTCACAGTGTGTACAAAACTGTGCATCAAAACTTTGAAAGCAGCATCAGCGGCTGGACATTACCAGAGTAAAGACAGAGAGGCTTAAAGGTGCCATCTGTCAAAAAATCAATTAAAACTCCACATATTCCATACCAGATGGGGGCAGTATACCTGCAGAAAGTTGGCCTCCTCTAGTCTGTTTTTTATTTTCAGGTTATTAATCTTCTAAAACCGTCAAATAGTCCGCTTTGTCCCGCCAAAGCCTATTTTGATCGGTGAGGGATGTAGACTAGAATGACTGCTGCCGCTGCGCTTGACAGGGCGCGTTTACGAGCAGAGAGAGAGAGAGAGAGAGAGAGAGAGAGAGAGAGAGAGAGAGAGAGAGAGAGAGAGAGAGAGAGAGAGAGAGAGAGAGAGAGGAGAGAGAGAGAGAGAGAGAGAGAGAGAGAGAGAGAGAGAGAGAGAGAGAGAGAGAGAGAAGAGAGAAGAGAGAGAGAGAGAGGGAGAGAGAGAGAGAGAGAGAGAGGAGAGAGAGAGAGAGAGAGAGAGAGAGAGAGAGACAGGGAGAGAGAGCCCCGGCCGCGCGCGCGCACTCTCACGTCTTCAAACAACACGAGCGCGGTCCTGCTCTCTCTCCCTCGCGCATATTAATCAAATCAATTGACACGATAGTAAGACCACAGTTTCACGTGGAGCATTTGGAGATTTTTAGAGATTAAAGAGATACAAGCAGTGCGAGTTATTCGTGTATTGCAGTTTGGCTGGTGGTTATGTATGTTGCCCACATACCGCCTCCCATGGCCGAAACTGGTA
Organism: Chrosomus eos; assembly: GCA_036326025.1. Classification (NCBI taxonomy): domain Eukaryota; kingdom Metazoa; phylum Chordata; class Actinopteri; order Cypriniformes; family Leuciscidae; genus Chrosomus; species Chrosomus eos. Next base: position 1,599,335 of record CM070824.1, on the reverse strand, counting down.
TTACAACACTTGTCGGGCCGGGGCTAGTAATGCTAATGCTAATTTAGGTTGATATCTCTGCAACACTATAACTTTTCATTTTTTTAATGACATCATCGCCCTTATTTCTTATTCTTTTGATGCGTGTAGCTCATTTTTTGGATATTTTTACCTCAATTATTACACATGGCACCTTTAATGACCCGCAGCCGGCGTGAAGCGCAGGAGTGTGTGTGTTACAAGCTTACATGACCTCACGCAGACACAGCTGTGTCTCGTTCACACTTCTTCCCTGCACTCGTCAACACGTGTTGAACGAGTGAATCTGCCGGAGCTCGTAGCCATAATCACCGGATCCGGAGGAACCGAATCCAGTCCAGGAGCTTGTGCTCTTTCAGCCTTCACGTCTGCAACAGTTCAGGGGTCAGAGGTCAAACAGCACACACACATGTTGGCCACCCACCGCGGTGTGAGTGTGTGTGTGTGTGTGTGTGTGTGTGTGTGTGTGTGTGTGTGTGTGTGTGTGTGTGTGTGTGTGTGTGTGTGTGTGAGTCAGAGGAGGCTGGGTGGTCTGACGATGATCTACAGTCTCTCTGCATGACAGACTGAGGGAATTAAAGCTTTAAATTAAACACTTATTAAGAGATAGGGAATAAAGAGTTATATAATCATCCTCTTATCCTCAAAAACTGCTTTAGAGACGGATATATGGTTCTTTAAAGAACTCCAGAAAACAAATGTTATTTTATGTTAGATAAGAGGTTTGTCAAGCTACTGGTGAATATTTTGAATCATCCAAGCGAATAGAATAATTTGAAGCTGTTCACCAAAAATATTTGTTTACCAATTCATTTCTGCCTCATTTGTTGGATGGATAGACGATGGATGGACGATGATGGATGGATGGATGGATGGATGGATGGATGGATGGACGGATGATGGACGGATGGATGATGGATGGATTGATGAAGGATGATGGATGGATGGATGATGGATGGATGGATGGATGGATGATGGATGGATTGATGAAGGATGATGGATGGATGGATGATGGATGGATGGATGGATGATGGATGGATGATGGATGGATTGACGAAGGCTGATGGATGGATGGATTGATTGATGAAGGATGATGGATGGATGGATGGATGGATTGATGAAGGATGATGGATGGATTGATGAAGGATGATGGATGGATGGATGATGGATGGATGGATGATGGATGGATTGATGAAGGATGATGGATGGATGATAGACACACGTATGGATGGACGGATGATGGACGGACGGGCATGATTATGGTTCACAACATTTAATAGCCTAGAAATCTAGACGCACTAGCGGCAGCAACATGTATTTAGCAGTCAGTGTAGTCTAGCAACTCTCTGTTGGCTTTCGAGCTGGAAAAACAAAACTGTAGTCCGGCCAATCACATCGTGTGTAGAGTTGGTGGGCGGGGCTTAACATAATAACGGCAGAGTTGTGAAGCTTCCGCGTGATTTCCTGCTACTTGAAAACGAAGATGCTGCTGGAGAACAGCGTCTCTCGAACCGGCTTCGGCCGCGACTCTGGAGGATTTTGAGTTTAGAGAACGTCACTAAGTCATTCTTAATAAAGGAAGATGTGTTCGGAGTTTGGACGACCGGATACCCTGCTGGGAAACACACAGGACTCACTCATACACAGCCGCTCGCTGCTCTGGTTGGTTAGCGCTATCCTATTGCGTGCAGAGGGAGTTTGAAAGACAACCGTTGATCCCGCTCTCGGATTGAGTCCTGCCAATGGTGAGTTCCCAGACTAACATCTGGATGTGGGCTTATCAGGCTAAACATTTAATAGTTATTCAAGCAGCAAGACTGTAATATGACTGCATCAAAACAAATGCCACAAATATGGTTAAAAACTACATTTTCTTCAGGAAATGTACATTCATTAGAGCAACGCATTTCTGCCCCGGACTCAGAGTAATAGTGAAGACTGTAGAGGAGGAGAGAGAGGAGGAGAGAGAGAGAGAGAGAGAGAGAGGAGAGAGAGAGAGGAGAGAGAGAGAGAGAGAGAGAGAGAGAGAGAGAGAGAGAGAGAGAGAGAGAGAGAGAGAGAGAGAGAGAGAGAGAGAGAGAGAGAGAGAGAGGAGAGAGAGAGAGAGAGAGAGAGAGAGAGAGAGAGAGAGAGAGAGGAGGAGAGAGAGAGAGAGAGAGAGAGAGAGAGAGAGCCTCATCAAGCTTTGATCTGACTCGACCCAACATCGCAAACACAAAGCCTGCCTGTCCACATCTATCCCTGAGTCTGTGTGTGTGTGTGTGTGTGTGTGTGTGTGTGTGTTTTATCTCTGTCTTACAGCCACGAGAAACTGAATACACACACACACACACACACACACCACACACACGCTTGCGCTCACACTCACGCACACACACACATCTGTGTGTCTTGTATAGTCTGCCTGAGATGCCAGTTTATTTTTCTGCATGTCAGGACCTAATTATCTTTAGCACCACAGTTGTTTACCCACAATGCACCAGTTTTATGTTGCAGCTGTTACTGTTGTAAATGCCTCACAAATTTCTCATTAAACAACTTTCACAGCATGTTGCTAAACTAAGCCTCCTAAACACACACTCTTGCTGATGTGCGCATGTGCTTGTATGTTCCAACACGGTGCCACATCAACTTGGCACAAAACAGTGAACGAGGATAGACAGCAGGAACGGACGTGTGTGTGTGTGAGAGCGTGTGTGTGAGAGCGTGTGAGTGAGTGAGTGTGTGTGTGTGTGTGTGTGTGTGTGTGTGTGTGTGTGTGTGCGCGAGTGAGTGAGTGAGTGTGTGTGTGTGTGTTGTGCGCGAGTGAGTGAGTGAGTGAGTGTGTGAGAGCGTGTGTGTGAGAGCGGTGTGAGTGAGTGAGTGTGTGTGTGTGTGTGTGTGTGCGCGAGTGAGTGAGTGTGTGTGTGTGTGTGTGTGCGCGAGTGAGTGAGTGAGTGAGTGTGTGTGTGTGTGTGTGTGTGCGCGAGTGAGTGAGTGAGTGAGTGTGTGTGTGTGTGAGAGCGCGAGTGAGTGAGTGAGTGTGTGTGTGTGTGTGTGTGCGCGCGAGTGAGTGAGTGAGTGAGTGTGTGTGTGTGAGAGCGTGTGTGTGAGAGCGTGTGAGGTGAGTGAGTGAGTAAGTGAGTGTGTGTGTGTGTGTGTGTGTGTGTGTGTGTGTGTGTGTGTGTGTGTGTGGTGTGTGTTGTGAGAGCGGTGGTGGTGTGGGGTGTGATGTGAGTGAGTGGTGTGTGTGTGTGTGTGTGTGCGCGAGTGAGTGAGTGTGTGTGTGTGTGTGTGTGTTGTTGTGCGTCGGTGAGTGAGGTGTGTGTGTGTGTGTGTGTGTGTGTGTGTGCTGTGGTGCGCGAGTGTGTAGTGAGTGTGTGTGTGTGTGTGTGTGTGTGTGCGAGGTGGAGTGAGTGAGTGGTGTGTGGTGTGTGTGTGTGTGTGTGTGTGTGTGTGTGTTGCGCGCGCGGGTAGGTGAGTGTGTGTGTGTGTGTGTGTGTGTGTGTGTGTGTGGGGTGTGTGTGTGTGTGGCGCGAGTGAGTGAGTGTGTGTGTGTGTGTGTGTGTGTGCGCATCGTGTGCGAGTGAGTGAGTGAGTGAGTGAGTGTGTGTGTGTGTGCGAGTGAGTGTGTGTGTGTGTGTGTGTGTGTGTGTGTGCGGCGGTGGTGTGTGTGTGTGGGCGAGTGAGTGAGTGAGTGAGTGAGTGTGTGTGTGTGTGCGTGTGAGTGTGTGGTGTGTGTGCGCGGAGTGAGTGATGTGAGTGTGTGTGTGTGGAGAGTGTGTGTGTGAGAGCGTGTGAGTGAGTGAGTGAGTGGTAGTGAGTGTGTGTGTGTGTGTGTGTGTGTGTGAGAGCGTGTGTGTGAGAGCGGTGTGGTGAGTGAGTGTGTGTGTGTGTGTGTGTGTGCGTGAGTGAGTGAGTGTGTGTGTGTGTGCGCGAGTGAGTGAGTGTGTGTGTGTGTATGTGTGTGTGTGTGTGTGTGTGTGTGCGCGCGCGTGAGTGAGTGAGTGAGTGTGTGTCTGTGTTGGTGTGTGTGTGGTGTGTTGTGCGGAGTGAGTGAGTGTGTGTGTGTGTGCGCGAGTGAGTGAGTGAGTGTGTTTATGTGTGTGTGTGTGTGTGTGTGTGTGTGCGCGCGAGTGAGTGTGTGTGTGTGTGTGCGCGCGCGCGAGTGAGTGAGTGAGTGAGTGTGTGTGTGTGCGAGTGATGGTGTGTTGTTGTGTGGCGCGAGTGTGTGTGGTGTGTGTGGCGAGTGGTGTGTGTGTGTGTGTGTGTGCGCTGCATGTGAGTGAGTATGAGTGTGTGTGTGGCAGTGAGTGGTGTGGGTTGTAGTTTTGTGATATATGAGGACACAATGTGTATAATGACATGGGTATTACACTGGTATTACAACTTACACGTGAAATATGAGGACATTGCATGCGTCCTCATATTTCAAACAGCTTAAAAAACAATGTTTTTTTTAAATGTTAAAATCCAGCATGTCTCCTGTAAGGGGTAGGTTTAGGGACAGGGGCAGTGTAGGGGGATAGAATATATAGTTTGTTCAGTATAAAAACCATTACGCCTATGGAATGTCCTCATAAGTCACAAAAACAAATGTGTGTGTGTGTGTGTGTGTGCGTGTGTGTGTGTGCGCGCGAGTGAGTGTGTGTGTGTGTGCGCGCGAGTGAGTGTGTGTGTGTGTGTGTGTGTGTGTGGCGCGCGAGTGTGTGTGTGTGTGTGTGTGTGTGTGTGTGTGTGTGTGTGTGTGTGTGTGTGTGTGTGTGTGTGTGTGTGTGTGTGTGTGTGTGTGTGTGTGTGTATGCTAATGAGTCTGCGCTGCGGTCAGTAGCTGGACAGCATCATTGATCCTGCAGGACCGATCACAGCTCGTTAGAGCCGGCATGAAGGATCATTAACAAAAGATAAATGAGGAGTCGGAAACAGCAGCATCACCTCGCCGGTGACAAGACCAGAGCAAGATCAGGGTAAAACTGATCAAAGTTAAATAATATCAAGACACATCGAACACGAGAGTGTTGACCTATCCTCTGTGTGAGGCGTCAGCATTACAGCACTCAGATAAACGATATTCATCAAGCACACATTCAATTGATCAAAAGTGACATTTATAATGTTACAAATTATTCTATTTCAAATAAATGCTGTTTTTTAAAACTTTCTATTCATCAAAGAATCCAGAAAAATAAAATGTATCACAGTTTCCACAAAAATTAAACTGATTTCAAATGTTTCTTGATCATCAGATCATCATATTATAGTGATTTCTGAAGGATCATGTGACACTGAAGACTGGAGTAATGATGATAAATTCAGCTTTGATCACAGGAATAAATTACACTTTACTATATATTCACATAGAAAACAGCTGATTTACACTGGAATAATATTTAATTATTTTTACTGTATTTAATGTCAAATAAACAGCCTTGCTGAGCAGAAGACACTATCAGAAAAAAGTCTCATATTTGACTTCATTCATAAGATTTTCACAATTTGCATGAAAAATACAAAAAAAAAAGTGCAACTTATAGTTCCTTTCACACAGCAATCCCGGGAAATTACAGTAAAGTTACCAGAAAAACCTTTCCAGTAAATACACAAATGCGCTGTTCAACACAAGAGACACACACAGAGAAACACTGTAACTCTGAGCTGTCAATCATCAGGAGCTGTAAACACTGAGACGAGAAGAGCTTTACTTTTATTCTTAACTTCTGAGTGACAGGCGTAACCTCTGAAGACTCGGTTATGAAATAACTCATCACAGACGGTTCCGGAACACACACACACACACACACACACACACACACACACACACACACACACACACACACACACACACACACACACACACACACACCACACACACACACACACACACACGCACCACACACACACACACACACACTCATCGGCAGCTGTTTGAATCAGTCTGTCTCGCAGCAGCTTTTGTTTGGTGTGAAGAGATAAAACTGGAGCAGTGCAACCAGAGTTCAGCCAAAGCTGGAGGGATGCGAGTGTGTGTGTGTGTGTGTGTGTGTGTGTGTGTGTGTGTGTGTGTGTGTGTGTGTGTGTGTGTGTGTGTGTGTGTGTGTGTGTGTGTGTGTGTGTGTGGTGGTGTGTGTGTGTGAGTGTGTGTGTGTGTGTGTGTGAGTGGGAGAGAGAGAGAGAGAGAGAGAGAGAGAGAGAGAGAGAGAGAGAGAGAGAGAGAGAGAGAGTGAGAGAGAGAGAGAGAGAGAGAGAGAGAGAGAGAGAGAGAGAGAGAGAGAGAGAGAGAGAGAGAGAGAGAGAGGAGAGAGAGAGAGAGAGAGAGAGAGAGGAGAGAGAGACAGCTAATCTAACAGGCTGGATGATCTAGTGATGAATGACACTCGACCCTCGTCCTGCTGAGGGCAACAGCCCATTAGTGCGCGCACACACACACACACACACACACACACACACACACACACACACACACACACACACCAGCTAATGTGGGGGTTCCATCAATCTCGGTCCTGAGGAAAAGCTTCTGATATCGAATGACTCGAGCCTCGAACAGCTGCGCAAATATGAGTACGATGTTCATCGCTAGTGATAAACACATTTCCCCGTCAGACACGTGTGTGTTTGTGGATGAAGAGCTAATCTGATAATCTCATGAACGTATTGCCTAACAAACCCCAGCGCTGAGGAGGATTTCTGAGAGAAAACGCATTCAGAAACTCTCATTAAACCCAGTCTATAGACGAGTGTTACTCACACAGCCTCGAGGAGCCGGAAAATCAGGATTCATTAACAACAAATCACCACAAAAACGATAAAAAATTAGTCATTTCCTACCAATAAAATACTCATGAATCAGTATTTGTTCATAGTTGATGCTATTTTAGTTTTATAAAATAGTAATATATTAGTAATAAATAGTAATAGTAAATAGTAATAAATTATAAATATTAATTTTTGTCAAATTTAAATAATTTTTATTGTTGCAATCATGCAATGCAACACTATTTACTGAAGCGTGTGTCTCTATCAGTGCAATGACAAGCTTATTACTGAGAAAAGTAAAGGGAAAGGTGGATTAAAGTGTTGTTTTCTGAAAGCAGATCTCTAGTGTGTTTGTGTTTCCGTCTAATAAGGTCTGAATTTAATGGCCGACTGAAAGCCCACAGGACTCGATACACACACACACACACACACACACACACACACACACACACAATACAGCGCAGTCAGCAGAACACCAAACAGTGACGCATGGCTACATAACAGCCTGAGATATACACACTTATTCAGTTTTGTGTTAAAGAAAGAGGACAGAGGAGCTAAGAAACACACACACACAAAACACACACACACACACACACACACACACACACACACACACACACACACAACACACACACACACTAACAGCCAAACACTAAACCACCACACACACAAACCAGCCAAACACACACTAAACCAGCCAAACACACACTAAACCAGCCAAACACACACTAAACCAGCAAACCACTAACAGCAAACACACACTAAACCAGCCAAACACTAAACCAGCAAACACTAAACCAGCCAAACACAACTAAACCAGCCAAACACACACTAAACCAGCCAAACCACACACTAAACCAGCCAAACACACACTAAACCAGCCAAACACACACTAAACCAGCCAAACACACACTAAACCAGCCAACACACTAAACAGCCAACACAAACACAAACACAACTAAACCCACCAACCACACACTAAAGCAGCCAAACACTAAACCAGCCAAACACACACTAAACCAGCCAAACACACACTAAACCAGCAAAACATACACTAAACGAGCCAAACATACACTAAAGCAGCCAAACACACACTAAAGCAGCCAAACACAGACTAAACCAGCCAAACATACACTAAACCAGCCAAACATACACTAAAGCAGCCAAACACACACTAAAGCAGCCAAACACACACTAAAGCAGCCAAACACACACTAAACCAGTCAAACACACACTAAACCAGCCAAACACACACTAAACCAGCCAAACACACACTAAACCAGCCAAACACTAAACCAGCCAAACAAACACTAAACCAGCCAAACACTAAACCAGCCAAACACACACTAAACCAGCCAAACTCACACTAAACCAGCCAAACTCACACTAAACCAGCCAAACACACACTAAACCAGCCAAACACACACTAAACCAGCCAAACATACACTAAAGCAGCCAAACACACACACTAAACCACCCAAACATACACTAAACCAGCCAAACACACACTAAACCAGCCAAACTCACACTAAACCAGCCAAACATACACTAAAGCAGCCAAACACACACTAAACCACCCAAACATACACTAAACCAGCCCAAAACACACTAAACCAGCCAAGCACACACTAAAGCAGCCAAACACACACTAAACCAGCCAAACACACACTAAACCAGCCAAACATACACTAAAGTAGCCAAACACACACTAAACCACCCAAACATACACTAAACCAGCCAAAACACACTAAAGCAGCCAAACACACACTAAACCAGCCAAACATACACTAAAACAGCCAAACATACACTAAACCAGCCAAACACACACTAAACCAGCCAAACACACACTAAACCAGCCAAACACTCACTAAACCAGCCAAACTCACACTAAACCAGCCAAACACACTACGAAACCAGTCAAACACACACTAAACCAGCCAAGCACACACTAAAGCAGCCAAACACACACTAAACTAGCCAAACACACACTAAAGCAGCCAAACACACACTAAACCACCCAAACATACACTAAACCAGCCAAACTCACACTAAACCAGCCAAACACACACTAAACCAGCCAAACTCACACTAAACCAGCCAAACACACACTAAACCAGCCAAACACACACTAAACCAGTCAAACACACACTAAACACAGCCAAGCACACACTAAACCAGCCAAGCACACACTAAAGCAGCCAAACACTAAACCAGCAAACTCACACTAAAGCAGCCAAACACACACTAAACCACCCAAACATACACTAAACCAGCCAAACTCACACTAAACCAGCCAAACACACACTAAACCAGCCAAACTCACACTAAACCAGCCAAACCACACTAAACCAGCCAAACACACACTAAACCAGTCAAACACACACTAAACCAGCCAAGCACACATCTAAAGCAGCCAAAACACTAAACCAGCCAAACACCACTAAACCAGCCAAAACACACACTAAACCAGCCAAACACACACTAAACCAGCCAAACACACACTAAACCAGCCAAACACACACTAAACCAGCCAAACACACACTAAACCAGCCAAACACACACTAAACCAGCCAAACACACACTAAAGCAGCCAAACACACACACTAAAACCAGCCAAACACACACTAAACCAGCCAAACACACACTAAACCAGCCATACACACACTAAACCAGCCAAACACACACTAAACCAGTCAAACACACACTAAACCAGCCAAGCACACACTAAAGCAGCCAAACACTAAAGCAGCCAAACACACACTAAACCAGCCAAACACACACTAAAGCAGCCAAACACACACTAAACCAGCCAAACACACACTAAACCAGCCAAACACACACTAAACCAGTCAAACACACACTAAACCAGCCAAACACACACTAAACCAGTCAAACACACACTAAACCAGCCAAGCACACACTAAAGCAGCCAAACACTAAAGCAGCCAAACACACACTAAACCAGCCAAACACACACTAAAGCAGCCAAACACACACTAAACCAGTCAAACACACACTAAACCAGCCAAGCACACACTAAAGCAGCCAAACACTAAAGCAGCCAAACACACACTAAACCAGCCAAACACACACTAAAGCAGCCAAACACACACTAAACCAGCCAAACACACACCAAACCAGCCAAACACACACTAAACCAGCCAATAGGGGTGTCACGATTCTCCAAATCCTCGATTCGATTACATTTTCGATTCTAAGGTCACGGTTCGATTCGATTCTCGATTTTTACATTTATTTTTTTTAAGCACAGTTTGCGATGCCATTTTTAGACTAGACTTTTATGTAATATAATATATGACCTTTGTTCGCAATGTACCACACTACATTGTCAAATTTAAAGGTCCCCTGACATGGGGTTATTTTATTATTTTATAATGTTTCCTGGGTTGCCCTTATAATGTTAGTATGTTTTTTAGATCAAAATTAGTCATAATTTAGAAATAAAAGGCATTTTTCCTAGCCTGATTTTAGCCTCTGATTTGAACACACTGTTTGAAGGGGCGTGTCTGCTGTGAGACTTAGTGTAACCGCCCACTGCTGTGATTGGCTGACATGCGTGTATATGAAATAGCTACATGTGAAAGTCTCTCGATCTCGAATACTTTTACTACTGCTGCTATTATACGTTTTTACTAATACAGCTATCGAGATTAACGAATCGTGAGAAGTTTTTAAAGTATTTAGATCTATTCCCATCACATACAATGTGTGATGAGCATTGAGCAGATGACAGTCTGTGGATCGAGAGACAACGCAATTTCTCACTCTCTCTAATGCTTTCACTAATGCAAATTCAAACACGATGATGTAAATACAGTAAGAGATTCATTGTGCAGTAACGTGCGTCATTGATTTCATAACGAGTTGTCCTGATAAACTCGCGCTGTGTGGAAAAATGTTCTTTGATCGATTTCTGTATATAATTTGTTCACAATTTAAATAAGATTATTTTCATCCTACTAAAAGAAACGATGTGAAGTTGATATTTTAGTCACTGGCTTGACTTGCTGATGCATTAACAGTATTGAACGATTTTGAGAGAAAGATTACCTGTCTGAACTTGAACTTGAATTGTTGCTTGGTAGCTCGATGATTTATTTTCAGACGTTCATCGAGGCCAGCTCTGTATTGTCCCAAGTTGAGGAAACAGTCGTCGGTGAAATGTTTGGACCATCCAAAACTTTGGGAAGTTGTGTCGGCGCATTTCCAGAGAAAATAAAATTAACCCATTGTTTCTTCAGAGGCTCGGATGAAGGAACTAAAAAATACTTTTGTGTTCATTTGTACATCCGAACACTGATCAACTGCCATGCTTCGCTCGTTTGCAAGCCATTATATCTCTCTATTCAACTTTTGTGCTTTGATTGGTCACACGCCATGATATCTCTCTCTCGAGGATGATAAACTAAAATCGCGCAGCTCGTTTTCTCATGGGCGGGTCAAAGTCTCTTTGCGGGCAAAGCAGAGAAGGGGAGGTAACATTCCCCCATATGACGTCATATAGGGGGAGATTCAAGATCAGCTCGTCTGAGATCTCATTTTCTCACAGGCAGAGAAAGATAGCCAAAACTCAGTTTACACCGACTGAAATTTCTAGACACGAGGGGACCAAATACAGGCTAGGGGAACTAATATTAATGTTAAAAAACCTCAGAAAGTGAAAATTTCATGTCAGGGGACCTTTAAAACATTTATTAACAAAATAATGTTACAATAACTTATATCTTCAGTCAATTAGAAACTTAAGCAAAATAACCTGCCATGTATTTTCTCTTTTGTAACTGCAGTCTTATTCACAGAAGATGACATTCAAGTTCACAACAAAACAAACACGGTTTAACAGATACATCTATGTTTTCCTTGCTTTACCTCGGTCTTAAAGTACAAACATGACTGTGAAAAATATTAGTATTTAATGTAGAATTTAATTAAATGCATTTATGATGAAATTACAACATTTTCGTGTCATGTTCATTTTGACCACGAACTGTGCGCTGTCGCTTTAACTCGGCGTGTGCAGCAAAAATAGACTCGGTGCGGAAATGAACGACACTTGTCTCATTCGTGGAGGTGGAGAATCAAGTTATTTGTGACATGCTAGATTTATTGTATAAAGATTTATACTGTTCTGAGTCTGCTGTTTTTGTCAATTTAAAGTTTTAATTTAAAAAGTGGAAGAATGGTACACGCACTGACGCACATACAGTAGCAGAGCTTGCAAACTGTGGCTTTTTTTAAGCGCGAACTTTGAACGCGAATGTGAACGTTGTCAACATAACTCACTGGAAATCAGAAATACTCCCACTGTCCCACACCGGCGACTTTAGTGAAAGAGGAGGTCAGAAGTCCTGTCGATGGGTCTCCTGCATCTGCAGCCATGCTATCTTTTGACTGGCTGTAACTGAGGTAGAGGACTCGCAGCACTTCAACGCTGTTTTTTTCCGCTTTGCAAACCGACTGGACGTGACATGGGGGCGTGGCAGTATCGACGATTCCATTTTTGAATTCGATTATCGAGATTGTGACTTAATTTAATCGTGACACCCCTACCAGCCAAACACACACTAAACCAGCCAAACACACATTAAACCAGCCAAACACACACTAAACCAGCCAAACACACACTAAACCAGCCAAACACACACTAAACCAGCCAAACACACACTAAACCAGCCAAACACTAAACCAGCCAAACACACACTAAACCAGCCAAACTCACACTAAACCAGCCAAACACACACTAAACCAGCCAAACTCACACTAAACCAGCCAAACACACACTAAACCAGCCAAACTCACACTAAACCAACCAAACACACACTAAACCAGCCAAACACTAAACCAGCCAAAACACACTAAAGCAGCCAAACACACACTAAACCAGCCAAACATACACTAAACCAGCCAAACATACACTAAACCAGCCAAACACACACTAAACCAGCCAAACACACACTAAACCAGCCAAACACACACTAAACCAGCCAAACATACACTAAAGCAGCCAAACACACACTAAACCAGCTAGGGCTGGTCCGAATACCATTTTTTGAGCTTCGAAGCTTCGGTAGGAATGAACATCGAATATTCGAAGCTTCGGAATCTCTATTATGTCTCAGACCCGCATATTGATAGCGGCTCCCTGATGCCCGCAAATCAGTTAAAATCTCCCGGAAGCTGCTCGCGAGCTCCAAACCGTGTAGCGCACGCACGACAAAGAGAGGGAGAGACCTTGCCTGTGTCGTGTGTGCAAATGTGCGTGTGTGTGCAAGTGTGCGTGTGTGCCTCTTGAAGCGCATGTAAAATGCGCTTCAAATTCTCGAAATAATAATCATGCGCTGATGATGATCATGCGATCATCATCAGCGCATGATTATTATTTCGAGAACCGTTCATCCAAATGACTTCACAAGGGAGTGCAGTGTATTTGGTGCAATATAGATAGACAGGCGAGACGCGACACGTTCACAATGAATACACTTTTAATAAACTACAGAACAGCGTGAGCGGGAAGCGCGTGCCTCACGCGAGCAGAGCTTATGCTCCGAGAAGAACGGACACTGCTCTGCACTAGTGATATAAAACACTCACAGGTCTGTAACTTAAGCAATATTTCTAATAAGGTAGGCTAGTCTAATAGTCTCACTAACAAATTACTGACAAAGTAGATTTAAATGAAGAAGCGGAGCGCCTCACGCGAGCAGAGAATGGACTCTGATATGCTATCTTATATGCTCCGAGAATGGTCACTGCACTAGTGATATAATACATACATTTATACATTTTAATACTACATACATTTTAATATATTTTGTTTCTATTATTCTATTTTCCACAATGTCAAAGCAATGTAGCGTAACCCAAAATACAAGCTCAGGCATCTGTCCATGCAAACTGTTCTGCGGTCTAGCCAGAGAATACTCCCGTTGCAGGAACACTTTTAGTAGTCCAAGAAGAAGCAAATATATTTATTAAGTAGCCTAGCTATAATGGATTTATATGTAAAGTATTGTATTTCACCAGATTTTATAGTGTAAAACATATAGGCTACAAGCGCGAATGAGAACCGTTTCGAGGGGGGATGCCAGATTTGCAAAAAAAAAAAAAAAACACGAATATTCGAATGTCACATTTTCAAACCGAATACCAACCCACCGAACGAATATTCGAATATTCGAATATTCTGGTCCAGCCCTAAAACCAGCCAAACACACACTAAACCAGCCAAACACACACTAAACCAGCCAAACACACACTAAACTAGCCAAACACACACTAAACCAGCCAAACACACACTAAACCAGCCAAACACACACTAAACCAGCAAACATACACTAAAGCAGCCAAACACACACTAAACCAGCCAAACACACACTAAACAGCCAACACACACTAAACTAGCCAAACACACACTAAACCAGCCAAACACACACTAAACCAGCCAAACACCACTAACTAGCCAAACACACACTAAAGCAGCCAAACACACACTAAACCAGCCAAACACACACTAAACCAGCCAAACACACACTAAACCAGCCAAACCACACTAAACCAGCCAAACACACACTAAACCAGCCAAACACTAAACCAGCCAAAACACACTAAAGCAGCCAAACACACACTAAACCAGCCAAACATACACTAAACCAGCCAAACATACACTAAACCAGCCAAACACACACTAAACCAGCCAAACACACACTAAACCAGCCAAACACACACTAAACCAGCCAAACACACACTAAACCAGCCAAACACACACTAAACCAGCCAAACACACACTAAACCAGCCAAACACACACTAAACCAGCCAAACACACACTAAACCAGTCAAACACACACTAAACCAGCCAAGCACACACTAAAGCAGCCAAACACTAAACCAGCCAAACGCACACTAAACCAGCCAAACACACACTAAAGCAGCCAAACACACACTAAACCAGCCAAACATACACTAAAACAGCCAAACATACACCAAAGCAGCCAAACACACACTAAACCAGCCAAACACACACTAAACCAGCCAAACACACACTAAACCAGACAAACACACACTAAACCAGCCAAACACACAAACACACAACTAAACCAGACAAACACACACTAAACCAGCCAAACACACACTAAACCAGCCAAACACACACTAAACCAGCCAAACACTAAACCAGCCAAACACACACTAAACCAGCCAAACACACACTTAACCAGCCAAACACTAAACCAGCCAAACACTAAACCAGCCAAACACACACTAAACCAGCCAAACACACACTAAACCAGCCAAACACACACTAAACCAGCCAAACACTAAACCAGCCAAACACACACTAAACCAGTCAAACACTAAACCAGCCAAACACACACTAAACCAGCCAAACACACACTAAACCAGCCAAGCACACACTACACCAGCCAAACACTAAACCAGCCAAACACACACTAAACCAGCCAAACATACACTAAACCAGCCACACACACACACTAAACCAGCCAAACACACACTAAAGCAGCAGCAAACACTAAACCAGCCAAACACACACTAAACCAGCCAAACACACACTAAAGCAGCCAAACACACACTAAACCAGCCAAACACACACTAAACCAGCCAAACATACATTAAACCAGCCAAACATACACTAAATCAGCCAAACACACTAAAGCAGCCAAACACACACTAAACCAGCCAAACACACACTAAACCAGCCAAACACACACTAAACCAGCCAAACACACACTAAACCAGCCAAACACACACTAAACCAGCCATACACACACTAAACCAGCCAAACACACACTAAACCAGTCAAACACACACTAAACCAGCCATACACACACTAAACCAGCCAAACACTGAACCAGCCAAACACACACTAAACCAGCCAAACACACACTAAACCAGCCAAACACACACTAAACCAGCCAAACACACTAAACCAGCCAAACACACACTCAACCAGCCAAACATACACTAAACCAGCCAAACACACACTAAACCAGCCAAACACACACTAAACCAGCCAAACACACACTAAACCAGCCACACACACACTAAACCAGCCAAACACACACTAAACCAGCCAAACACACACTTAACCAGCCAAACACACACTAAACCAGCCATACACACTAAACCAGCCATACACACACTAAACCAGCCATACACACACTAAACCAGCCAAACACTAAACCGGCCAAACACACACTAAACCAGTCAAACACACACTAAACCAGCCATACACACACTAAACCAGCCATACACACACTAAACCAGCCATACACACACTAAACCAGCCACACACACACACTAAACCAGCCAAACACACACTAAACCAGCCACACACACTAAACCAGCCATACACACAGCCAAACACTAAACCAGCCAAACACACACTAAACCAGCCAAACACACACTAAACCAGCCATACACACACTAAACCAGCCATACACAAACTAACCCAGCCACACACACACTAAACCAGCCAAACACACTAAACCAGCCAAACACACTAAACCAGCCAAACACACACTTAACCAGCCAAACACACACTAAACCAGCCATACACACACTAAACCAGCCATACACACACTAAACCAGCCACACACACACTAAACCAGCCACACACACACTAAACCAGCCAAACACACACTAAACCAGCCAAACACACACTAAACCAGCCACACACACACTAAACCAGCCATACACACACTAAACCAGCCAAACACACACTAAACCAGCCATACACACACTAAACCAGCCATACACACACTAAACCAGCCAAACACTAAACCAGCCAAACACACACTAAACCAGCAAAACATACACTAAACCAGCCAAACACACACTAAACCAGCCAAACACTAAACCAGCCACACACACACACAAAAACACACTAAACCAGCCAAACATACACTAAACCAGCCACACACACACACACACACACACACACACACACATCAACACACACACACACACACACACACACACACACACACACACACACACACACACACACACACACACACACACACACACACACACACACACACACACACACACACACACACACACACACACACACACACACAGTTCAGATCTTCAGGAGAAACTGAAACCTGTACCAGTGACTCAAACTTACACATTCAGGCTTGAAGAGCGCGAGTTTAACCCGGAGATTGATACGGCATTAGTGTGACTCCTGCAGAGATTAGGAATAATGATTTTAGCTCACAGTTTTGAGACGGAGGTTATATCACTGCTGCCATGCCAATAACGCTCAGAGATTAGCATTAATTACCAGCGTCTAACACACACACACCAGCATGATGGATGGACTTCAGTCTGAGCTTCTCTTACTCACATGTGAGACATGAAATATGGAAACACCGAAACAATGTTGTGACCTACAGCGTTAAACTCAAGATAAAAGAACTGATCGCATGAACGGATAGTGATATATCCAGCATTACTATAACACAACTAAAGCTGTTTCCAGAACAGAACATTTGCATATTAGAGATGCACTGATATGAACATTTTGGCCGATACCGATAACCGATAATTCTTTATATTTGAAAGCAAATAACCGATATATTGGCCAATACATAGAAATCCAAATTTTTATAGAATTTTAGAGATCCTGATTACAAAAACAAAAGTCACATTATTAAAATCCATGTTCCAAACACACAATTATAACTTTATGTAGCCGATATATCAGACTCGTGCTGCACTGAACCGTATTTTCCTTTTTGAAGTGATTTCAATCATATTTCAAGCAACTCAAAACCATAATGATGAAAAGTGCACATCTGAAGAGTCTCAGCTGAGGGAATAATACATTATTTATCAGCTTTAATATATATTCTTATCGGGCCGATAACGAAAAAATTAAACATCAACATATATCGGCCGATACAGATATGGCGGCTGATATATCGTGCATCCCTATTGCTAATACTGCATACTGTTTTTAAAATGATGTTAAACAGTATTTAATAATACTCGACAATAAACAATTTAAATGAAAGTATGTAACCATTCTCCTCACCACTTGCATGTTAATTAAGGAAGTCCCGTTATCTCACAAACACGTGTAGTTATGTTGTTTTTTTAACCAGGTTCATTAAAAAATAATTAATGAACGAACGAACAAACGAACCAACGAATAAATAATATAGTAAAAAAAAAGCAAAAAAATATATAAATAAAATACATTTACATTTAGTAATTTTGCAGACGGTTTATCCAAAGCGACTTACAAATTAGGAATACAGCAAGTGATTCATCATGAGGCAAACAAACACAAAAAGTGGCCAAAATACAAAGTTTCAGACATCGCTTAAGAGTGGCAGAGAATATAGAGGATTAAAGAATTTTTCTTTATAAAAATAAAATAAAGTTGCTATCACACAGTAATGGAAAGTATCAATTAAAATAGAATACAAATAATAAAATACCAAAAACATAAAAAATATTTTAAAAAGAATTCAATTTAATTTAATTAAAAAAATTGCTATAGATTCATGTCATCACACAGTAATGAAAAGTAATATAAATAAAAAAAATGCAATAAAAAAAGTTAAAAATAAAAACAGTTGCTATAGCTTCTGATTCATATTATCACACGTTAATGTAAAGTCATATGCAGATGTATACTGGGAATCATGGACTCACTGGTCCATCAAACACAGCAGCTTCTACACCTCACTCTAATCAACATGTGTCTGTTTAATTCAATCCCACAGTGTTGATTATAACAGCATTACACACACACACACACAGCCACTCGATCCAAATGCTAAGAAACAGCGTAATGGTTTCCTGAGCAACAGGTGTCCGACATGAACGTAACAAGCCGGTATTCCCAGTGTTTAACGTCATGGAAAACACACTTTACTAGATAGACTCATCACATCTTGCAAAGCAACGTATTAAACAATGTCACAAACACGTTGTGAAATCTGTCGGCCTGTGGAACGTCCCGCTCGATCCCGAATCCCTGCCAGGAGAGAGTGTGTTCTGGCCCGTTCCCAGAGCTCCTGAGTCTTGCTTTCTCACAGCGGGAATCTGGGACACACACACACTTTCACTGCCAAACTCAGAAGAGATCAGCTAATGAAGCTACGGCTCAAGCGGGACATTTCACACTGAACACACAAGAAAACGGTTCAAGTTATGATGTGTTTGGTAAAGCTGGTCTCAGATCAGGAACATAAGGAATTTTACAGTCAGGACAGGGAAATAATGCAGCATTACTGCTCAAAAACTACATACAACACGGCAACAATAACTGGATGATGCGAGTGACTGGAGTCGTACTCAACGCTTCCCGAAACAAGACGACACGGTGTCAACAAACACTCATATATTTATTATACATATATTTATTTCAATTAAAACGTGAAGGAAAACTACTTATAGTACCATTTTAATTTATTTTAAAATATATTATAAATAAGAAAACATTATTATAATATAATATAAAATAATATAATATAACTATAATATAATAAACTACTGGTCAAAAGTATGAGGTCAATAATATTTTTAAATGTTTTTAAAAGAGTCTCTTTTATGAAAGAAGATACCCTATATATTCTATTGACAACTCATCAATGAAATATTTACCATCATATATTTTGCATAATTGGATGTTTTAAAACAAACACTGACAAAAAACGAATGTACGATATGATGATATATACATAACACTGATTTTAGTGATCATCCGGATTTAGACCTATGTTGTATTTATATACAGCGTTCACAGGCATATTTGCTTTATGTTTTTCCCCGGCGTCGAAATCAGGCTCATATAAATGTCAGGAAACACGATTTAAATAAATAAATGACTGTAAGGAAGCTTCAATAACTTTCATGAAGGGATATTGTCATGATGACAAAGGAAGGAGGAAACCGAAAGAAACAGATAAATTAATACCAGGGTTATTAATCATACTAACAGATTTGCAATATACTGGTCAAAAGTTTGGAATCATTAAGATGTTTTAATGCTTTTGAAAGAAGCATTAAAATCCCACACAACCACACACACACACACACACACACACACACACACACACACACACACACACACACACACACACACGTTGACAGAGCTCATCACACACACACACGAGGATGTAACTGTTGCGTCGGCAACTTCACACTCGTGTTTCTGCTGCCAAGATCTTGTGTTGTATTTGGCTGTTCACTGAAATACCAAAACGATGATGCAGATCTCAGATCTGTGAATGAACGTCACACTGGAGGAGCCATTACTGCTGGGAAAGACACACCTGACCTCAGTCAACCTCAGTCAACCTCAGTCAACCTCAGTCAATCTCAGTCAACCTCAGTCAATCTCAGCCAATCTCAGTCAATCTCAGTCAATCTCAGCCAATCTCAGTCAATCTCAGTCAACCTCAGTCAATCTCAGTCAACCTCAGTCAATCTCAGTCAACCTCAGTCAACCTCAGTCAATCTCACTCAACCTCAGTCAATCTAAGTCAATCTCAGTCAATCTCAGTCAACCTCAGTCAATCTCACTCAACCTCAGTCAATCTCAGTCAACCTCAGTCAATCTCAGTCAATCTCAGTCAACCTCAGTCAATCTCAGTCAACCTCAGTCAATCTCAGTCAACCTCAGTCAATCTCAGTCAACCTCAGTCAACCTCAGTCAATCTCACTCAACCTCAGTCAATCTAAGTCAATCTCAGTCAATCTCAGTCAACCTCAGTCAATCTCAGTCAATCTCACTCAACCTCAGTCAATCTAAGTCAATCTCAGTCAACCTCAGTCAATCTAAGTCAATCTCAGTCAATCTCAGTCAACCTCAGTCAACCTCAGTCAATCTCAGTCAACCTCAGTCAACCTCAGTCAATCTAAGTCAATCTCAGTCAACCTCAGTCAATCTCAGTCAACCTCAGTCAACCTCAGTCAATCTCAGTCAATCTCAGTCAACCTCAGTCAATCTAAGTCAATCTCAGTCAACCTCAGTCAATCTCAGTCAACCTCAGTCAACATCAGTCAACCTCAGTCAACCTGTTCTGTGCTGTGTCAGGAGGAAACTGGTGAACTGGGATCAAACGTTTTATATTGAGCAGACTTTTTTGAACATTTGTAGAAATCTAAAATCTTTGTAGCATTCAAATGGTTCAAATGGTGTGTGTGTGTGTGTGTGTGTGTGTGTGTGTGTGTGTGTGTGTGTGTGTGTGTGTGTGTGTGTGTGTGTGTGTGTGTGTGTGTGTGTGTGTGTGTGTGTGTGTGTGTGTGTGTGTGTGTGTTAGTCAAGACTAACTTTTTTGCTCTTCCTCCTGAGACACAGTAAGTCAATGATTCCTGAAGAGGAGGAGTGGAACTCACAGTCTCCTTTAAAATTCCACTAAACTTTCATCTACAGTACTTCAAGATGCCTTGAAATCAATGAATATGTTTTTTTTTTGCCACTCTACAAATGTTGTGGCAAGCTGTAGTCTTATTCCACCCATGATTCTTCACTTTATTTGTCAGAGTGTATGAAAGCCAATTGAGCCTCAAAGTAAAACAAGCAGCATACTGTAGACATTCTGACTATTTCACATAATTGCAATGTTATTTACCATAATTATGACTTCATATCTCACAATTGCACTTTTTTTTCTCATAAATCCCATCAAAAAGGCCCAAACATCATGAATATCACTGCTTACTTCTGAACATTCTCAAATAAATCACAGGGAACACAGACGGGAAAGATGTCTTATATGATGTCTAGGCTTGTGTCTCAATAACCTCTGATGTGACGTGTGAAGATCACAGCATACATTAAAAACACACACAGTGTCTCTGAGCAACACGGGGAAACGCTGTCGTATCGGGACAATGATCCGACATCCGTCAGTGTACAGCAAACAGAGCAACACAATCACACAGTCACACAGAGCGTTTGATCAGTGTGAGGCAGTAGTGCAGGTTAAAGAGCCGCTTCATCTCGATCTGCTTCTACAGGAGAATTAGCCATGCTGAGTGATTCTGATGGGTTACAGCGCATCTCATGCTTTATAGCTTTTAACTCTTTTTTCCCCTGGAAACTGAGTAGCATCAATCGCATCGGCTGCTCTTATGTCTGAAGTGGACAGAGCTCGAGAGCGTAGTTTCTCTGTGTTTTAGCCTTGATTGAATTAAGTATGTCAATGGCACTTTGCGGG
This sequence comes from Chrosomus eos, assembly GCA_036326025.1. Classification (NCBI taxonomy): domain Eukaryota; kingdom Metazoa; phylum Chordata; class Actinopteri; order Cypriniformes; family Leuciscidae; genus Chrosomus; species Chrosomus eos. The sequence goes on along the minus strand of CM070824.1, from coordinate 1,577,360 downwards.
ACTAAAAAGCTATTTATTAGAGAACACTGTGGGTTTATGAAGAACAACAGCATTTATAGAGAAACACACTGGCAATGTCTCACACACTTCCTTGGTGGTAAAATGAAAAGAAAAAGAGAGGTTAGTGCATGTGATTTTGAGATATTTTCACCCTTGGTGCTCATGCATACTATGCAGGTTCAAGCCTGGCCTGCAACGCCTCTAAACAATTCCTATTGTTCTCCAGTAACTAACATATCAAAAAACACAAAAAGCCAAGAATATGAGATAAGGCAAGGCAAGGCAAGGCAAGTTTATTTATATAGCACATTTCATACACAATGGTAATTCAAAGTGCTTTACATAGGAGAAAATAAAATAATCAAAACAAATAAGAATAATTAAAACAGTTTAGAATAAAAAATAAAATAAAGTACAGTAAAAACAGTCGGACGAACAGTGGCACAGTGCTCATTCAGTAAATGCATAGCTAAACAGAAGTGTTTTGAGTCTGGATTTGAATGTGACTACTGTAGGAGCACATCTGATCTCTTCTGGAAGCTGGTTCCAGCTGCGGCTGGCATAGTAGCTAAAAGCAGACTCTCCTTGCTTAGAGTGAACCCTTGGTATTACATTATTACTGATGTGATCCTAATGATCTGAGTGATCTGTTGGGTTTATATTCAGTGAGCATATCTGCAATATATTGAGGTCCTAGCCCATTGAATGATTTATATACCAGTAATAATACTTTAAAATCAATCCTAAATGTAACTGGGAGCCAGTGTAAAGACCTGAGGACTGGTGTGATATGTTCATATTTTCTGGTTCTGCTCAGAATCCTGGCAGCAGCGTTCTGTATGAGCTGCAACTGTCTTATCGTCTTTTTAGGAAGGCCAGTGAGGAGTCCATTACAATAATCCACCCTGCTGGTGATGAAAGCATGCACAAGTTTCTCTAAGTCTTGACTGGAAACAAAGCATCTAATTCTTGCAATATTTTTCAGATGATAGTATGCTGATTTAGTAATTGCTTTGACATGACTACTGAAACTAAGGTCTGACTCTAGAGACACACCAAGATTCCTGACTTGATTTTTAGTTGTTAGACCCCTAGAGTGAAGGTATGCATTCACCTTGAAAACTTCATCTTTGTTTCCAAACGCAATGACTTCAGTTTTGTCTTTGTTTAACTGAAGAAAGTTTTGGCACATCCAGCTGTTTACTTCATCAATGCATTGGCACAGGGAGTCAATGGGGCTGTAATCGTTAGGCGATAGGGCTAAGTAGAGCTGTGTGTCGTCTGCATAGCTGTGGTAAGAGATTCGGTTCTTTCTCATTATTTGGCTCATTGGGAGCATATACAGGTTGAATAGGAGTGGCGCAAGAATTGAGCCCTGGGGGACTCCGCATGTCATGGATGTCCACTCAGACTTATGGTCTCCTATACTCACATAATAACCTCTCCCTTCTAAGTATGACCTGAACCATTTTAGGGCTATCCCAGAAAGCCCCACCCAGTTTTCCAGCCTGTCAAGAAGTATGACGTGATCGACAGTGTCAAATGCAGCACTGAGGTCGAGTAGTACCAGCACTGATAATTTGCCTGTATCAGTATTTAAGCGAATATCGTTTATTATCTTTACGAGAGCTGTCTCTGTGCTGTGATGCGATCGGAAACCAGATAGAAAATTGTCAAAGTAACCATTCAAGCTTAAGAATTTGTTCAGCTGATTGAAGACAACTTTTTCAATGATCTTGCCTATGAAAGGAAGATTTGAGATCGGTCTATAATTGCTTAAGATGGTCTTATCTAGATTGCTCTTTTTCAGGAGGGGCTTGACAACTGCAGTTTTCAGGGAGTTTGGAAAACTCCCAGAGAGAAGTGAGGCATTTACCACTTCTAGAAGATCTGCTTCTAAACAGTTTAACACACTTTTGAAAAAAGATGTGGGAAGTGTGTCAAGGGCGCAGGTTGATGTTTTAAGGTGCTGTACGGTTTCTTCCAAAATTTTGCCATCAATTTCTTCGAAAACAGACATAGTAACTACTTTCTCAGGTAGTGGTCTGATCTGTTTGACCCCAGCGCAACTCAAGGATGAGCTGATCACCTTTCTAATATTATTGATTTTCTCAGAGAAGAAAGAAGCAAACTCACTGCACTTGATGTCTGAGAGCATTTCACTGGGAATCTGGCTTGGGGGGTTTGTCAGTCTCTCTACAGTAGCAAAAAGAGTGCGTGTGTTGTTTAAGTTGCTGTTTATAATATTTGAGAAGAAAGTCTGTCTAGCTTTGCCTAGTTCCATATTAAAAGCATGGATGCTGTCTTTGTAGATGTTATAATGGACTACAAGTTTTGTCTTCCGCCACATGCGCTCTGCTCTTCTGCATTGTCTTTTCATGTTTTGCACTGCTGTTGAGTTTCTCCAAGGTGCTTTTTGTCTACCACTATTCTTCCTGACTTTCACAGGAGCAATATGATCAATTACACTTTTAATTTTTGAGTTAAAATATTCAAGGAGAAAATCAACAGAGCCAGCAGATATGCTTGGTTTTAAAGATATAGCCTTCATAAATAGCACACTAGTGTTCTCATTTAAGCATCTCTTCTTGACAGACACAGATCTAGCTTCAATGGCAGGAGAGATCAAAATATCAAAGAAAATACAGAAATGATCAGACAGTGCTACATCCTTAATAACAGTCGATGATATGTTTAGACCCTTACTGATAAGTAGATCTAAAGTGTGTCCACGATTATGTGTGGGTCCATGTACATGCTGAGTCAGATTAAAAGTTTTTAAAACAGTTTTGATTTCTTTTGCCATATTGGTTTCTGCATTATCTATGTGAATGTTAAAATCTCCAGCAATGGCAACACAGTCAAACTCAGAGGAAATTGTTGATAACAATTCTGTAAAGTCCTCAGCAAAGGCTGGAGAGTATTTTGGAGGCCTGTAAATAATGATAAGTAAAATACGTGGAGCACCTTTTAACACAATACCCAGATATTCAAAAGATGGGTAATTCCCAAATGATATTTGCTTACATTGATAGACATCTTTAAAAAGAGCAGCTAAGCCCCCGCCTCTCTAACCCGCTCTGCAAACACTCATAAAAGTAAAGTTAGGAGGGGATGTTTCATTGAGGACTGTTGCACTGCAGCTGTCTTCTAGCCAAGTTTCATTTAGCAACATAAAGTCCAGGTTGTATGTGGTTATTAAGTCGTTGACTAGAAGTGATTCATTTTTAAGTGAGCGGATGTTTAAAAGTGCTAACTTAACAGTCTTACTTTTTGTCCCCACAGCGATCTTAGTTTGGCGTGTAATAGGCACCAGATTAGATGGGTTTGCTGTACGGCTTTTGAAGGCCTTAGACCTTCTATCATGTAATCGAACAGCAATAGAGAAAGATACAGGCACACTGGGTTCCCGCTTGTTTTGTAAACATTTAAGAAAGTTACTGTTATCATAGCGGGGACCCGACACATATCACTGAGAGCTGGTATCAGTTGTTTTTGGTTCACCGCGAGCTGCTGGAGGAGGGTGTGAGCCCTGGCGCTGTGGCAGAGGCCGAAGAGCTCTCACAGGAGGAGGGGGAGGGCGAGCTGGGCCCGCAGGCTTTGGTGGTTGTGGGGCCTGCCGTTTTTTGGTTGACATCTGGGGGCTTGCAAAAGAGTGGGATAGTTTGGTTCCAGCATACACCAGTTGTTCCATTTTCTCTGAGAAGCACAGAAGTGGAGTTGCTGGAGAGAGGGATAACGTGTCTGGTGAACCTGGGTTTTGCTCTGGTGTTATCGGAGGCTGTAATATGCTGTCCTGGATTTCCTGGCTGTTTTCCAGAAAGTCGTCCTTGGGTGCTGAATCTTCTAGCAGTTCTAGTATGTCACAGTCTGTCTGTGGTGAGCTCTGTGGGCAGGACTCAGTGAGATTGTGTCCGTGAGCAGAGGTTGTTGTGGCTGAGTGGTGTTATCATAGTCCTTGTGTGATGTCAGCCGCATGTCCATTCAGGTGCTGAAGTGAAGTCCTGTGGTCATTAATACTGTGTCCAGGTGTGTGTGTGCCATTCAGGTTGAGTGGATTAGCACACACTGCAGAAGGATGATGGAGGGAGAAGTAGATATTGTCCTTTAGCACTCTTGAACAAAGTTTGTTTGGGTGGAGCCCATCCTGTTGAAACAGTTGCCTCTGACTCCAGAAAAGATTGAAGTTATCAATGAAGTTCACTCCTTTTATATTGCAGTTTTTTTTGCAGCCATGTGTTAAGCCCAAGCAACCGTGAAAACCTGTTTGTTCCTCTTGCTGGGAGTGGTCCACTGATGAATGTCTGAACTTTCAGTCTTTTAAGTGTTTCAAAAAGTTCATTGAAATCCTTCTTAAGGAGTTCTGACTGCCCTTTATGAATATCATTCTTCCCCACATGAACAATGAGTCGATTTGCAGTCTCATGTTTCATCAGAATGTTCTGAAGTTCCCTATTTATATCAGAAGTTGTTGCTTGTGGAAGGCAGCATGTAGTTGTGTCCCTGCTACTAATGTTTCTGATTATGGAGTCACCCACTATCAGAGTCCTGGGCTCGGCTGCGCTCTGAGCTGAGTGCCGCTGTCTGCTCGACCTTGAGCGCCCGTTAGCAGTGTTAGCTACTGGCTGATTCAGTCTGTGTTCGATCACATTTATCACATTTAGGGATTCCTCATTCATTAATACTTCAAATCTGTTCTCAAGATGTATAGGCGGTGGTAGGAGACCAGTGTTTGCAATCCTTGTCAGAGCCGTATCTGGGGTAGAGGATGCTACTGCGGCAATGTGTGATGCTCGTGACAATCTGATGTCTCGAGTGCCTTTGGGTCTCGCTCCCTGTTTGTGCCATCGATTTGTAAGTCGATCGGCTTGTTTCTCTACACTTAGTATGGCCAGTATTGGAGCACTAGATTCATGGGACTCACCGGCTGTATGCTGAGGGCGTCCATGATGAAGCTCTGTTGTGTGTTCCGTCTGGTTTGGTGGTCCCATAAGTAACTTTGTTTCAAGAACTGCAATCCTTTGTAAAAGTCTCTGGCAGTTAGTGCAGCAAGTAGATTCCAGAAGAGGCATTTTCTCTTATCCTTATGAATGTAGGCAGTTGTGTTTTCTCTTCCCCGGAATGTAAGCTTTCAGTGGGAGGCTGGTCGGAGAAAAGGATTCTGCTTTTTTCTAGTAATCAAGCGTTTGAGCACTGTGCTGATTTGCTGAAGTTAAAATTAGGTGATAAAAGGAAATAAAATATGAAAATATAAACACGATAGAGCAATAAAAAAAATAAAAGTGATAGAGCAAAGCGCAGAGCAGTAAGCAAGAGCGTCCGAACAGTAGCTGAGCAGGAAGTCAGCTACTGACTTCCTGCTCAGCTACTGTTATAAGAAAAAATGGACATGCATTAAAGATTGAACCACTGCACAAACAAAAATGAAGCATGCAAAATGTTAATGTAATACAAAAAGAGCCAAAAATTAATATGCATTACACATTGAATATATAAATCACAACGCACACAAAAGTATGCAAAAAGCCAAAAAAAGATGAGAAGAAAAGTTAAATGTATTGTTGCACATTGAATCTATAACACTGCAAAAATGCATGCAAACTAATAAGATACAAAAAAGCAAAAGGCAAAAAATTAAGATGCATTACAACTTGAATACATAAAGCATACTGCACACTGAAATAAAGCATACTGCATACTGAAGTAAAGCATACTGCACACTGAAATAAAGCATACTGCATACTGAAGTAAAGCATACTGAAGTAAAGCATACTGCACACTGAAAAAAAGCATACTGCACACTGAAATAAGCATACTGCATACTGAAGTAAAGCATACCGCACACTGAAATAAAGCATACTGCATACTGAAGTAAAGCATACTGCACACTGAAAAAAAGCATACTGCACACTGAAATAAAGCATACCGCACACTGAAATAAAGCATACTGCACACTGAAATAAAGCATACCGCACACTGAAATAAAGCATACCACATACTGAAGTAAAGCATACCGCACACTGAAAAAAAGCATACTGCACACTGAAGTAAAGCATACTGCACACTGAAATAAAGCATACCGCACACTAAAATAAAGCATACCGCATACTGAAGTAAAGCATACCGCACACTGAAAAAAAGCATACTGCATACTGAAGTAAACCATACTGCACACTGAAAAAAAGCATACTGCACACTGAAATAAAGCATACTGCACACTGAAGTAAAGCATACTGCACACTGAAAAAAAGCATACTGCACACTGAAATAAAGCATACCACACACTAAATAAAGCATACCGCATACTGAAGTAAAGCATACCGCACACTGAACAAAAGCATACTGCACACTGAAATAAAGCATACCGCACACTAAAATAAAGCATAACGCATACTGAAGTAAAGCATACCGCACACTGAAGTAAAGCATACTGCACACTGAAATAAAGCATACTGCATACTGAAGTAAAGCATACTGCACACTGAAATAAAGCATACTGCATACTGAAGTAAAGAATACCGCATACTGAAGTAAAGCATACCGCACACTGAAGTAAAGCATACTGCACACTGAAATAAAGCATACTGCATACTGAAGTAAAGCATACCGCACACTGAAATAAAGCATACCACATACTGAAGTAAAGCATACCGCACACTGAAATAAAGCATACTGCATACTGAAGTAAAGCATACTGCACACTGAAAAAAAGCATACCGCACACTGAAATAAAGCATACCACATACTGAAGTAAAGCATACAGCACACTGAAATAAAGCATACTGCATACTGAAGTAAAGCATACCGCACACTGAAATAAAAGCATACTGCACACTGAAATAAAGCATACTGCATACTGAAGTAAAGCATACTGCACACTGAAGTAAAGCATACTGCACACTGAAATAAAGCATACTGCACACTGAAATAAAGCATACTGCACAAAACAATCATGCAAATGAACGTGATTCTGTGATGAAGAGATGGGTAGGAGTGACCCGCTGGCTCAGATTCACCGGCCAGCCTCACGCCACCCGAGCACAACGGGATTATGGGTAATTTGTGCGCTTGTTTGGATAATCCTCCATCTGCTGTTACACACTCAGAGCTTCCCAAACCCTGGACCGAACACACACTCACTGGACCGAACACACACTCCCTGGACCGAACACACACTCACACCATCTGCAGTTCTCAGACACAGAAATCAGCTTCATAACACTGAATTAGAGATAAATGATGAATTATCATAAACAACGACAGATAAATTATGTATTATCATAAACACACACACACACACACACACACACACACACACACACACACACACACACACACACACACACACACACACACACACACACACACACACACACACACACACACACAGAGAGAGAATAAACCAGCACTGGGAGCAGATGATGGTGGTGGGGAATAAATATGAAAAGGCAGGAAAAATAATAAGCTTCTGCTTTTGCATTCCCATCCAAACCTCGAGGTCTGAGCGAGCGAACACAAAGTTTCTCAGGAGAACGTGATTTTTAAATATATTTTTTCTCATATTTCCCAGCAGCATGGCTCCACACACACGAGACTCCTGTGGCAGAGATTAACAAATATATCCAATTCAAAGCAATCAAAAATCACTAACTTTTTGCATTTTTCTCCAGTTACTGTTGTAGAGCATTTGGCACCGCCGATGATGAATCAAGTTTGGAGTCGGTAGATGTTTTAATGTTTCTAAGAGAGAAAACTACACGAGTCAGACTCACACACACTCTCACTCATCTCACACACACACACACACACACACACACACACACACACACACACACACACACACACACACACACAACACACACACACACACACACACACACACACACACACACACACACACACTCCTATCGTCCCCTTCCCACATCACTGAGCAACACTCACATTAGCTCCAGCTCCAGCTCTCAGTCGTTCAGAAACATCTGCCACTGAAACACTATTATATGCGTCTCATTTGCTGAGCTCACAGTCACTGAGTTGCAGAAACACACACAGCGCCTCATAAACTACACTAACACAACAGAAGGACAAGCGTGTGTAAAACACACCGTTTTGTGTGTGTGTGTGTGTGTGTGTGTGTGTGTGTGTGTGTGTGTGTGGTGTGTGTGTGTGTGTGTGTGTGTGTGTGTGTGTGTGTCTGAGAAGGAAAACTTTCTCTCTCTCACAAGGCTGAATATTTTTCTGATCTGATACACACACACACACAAAACGGTGTGTTTTTGCTCACCCTCAAAAAGTGACGATTTTAACATGCTATAACAAATGATCTGTGGGGTATTTTGAGCTCAAGTTTCACACACACAGAGACTTATTTTGCATCTTGTGAACAGGGCATTATAGGACCCTGGGATTAAAAAGTCTTGCAGTGTAACTTGCCACTAGAGAATGAGAAAACATTCATAACAGCCATTGTGATTTTTAAACAGCACCTGTCGACGACGGCATCTTCGGTTTATTGCGCGTGGAAAAGCGGTTTGGCAGATCTCCTGTTCTCCATTAAGGGACGCCTTGATTTCCCTTTTCTCATTGTGCTTGATTAGACTCTTTTAAAAGCCAAGCTCATCCTCCTGTTAGTGTTCAGCAGACGCGTAATTACAGCAGAAACAAGACGTGTCCAGTCAGAAGTGTGTGTGTCTGTCTCAGAAGTGTGTGTGTGTCTGTCTCAGAAGTGTGTGTGTGTGTTGTGTGTGTTGTGTGTTGTGTGTGTGTGTGTGTGTGTGTTGTGTGTGTGTGTGTGTGTGTGTGTGTGTGTGTGTTGTGTGTGTGTGTGTGTGTGTGTGTTTTTGTGATATTTTGTTTTTGTGATATTTTTGTGATAGGACATTGCATGCGTCCTCATATTTCAAACAGCTTAAAAATCATAAAAAACAATGTTTTTTTTTAAATGTTAAAATCCAGCATGTCTCCTGTAAGGGGTAGGTTTAGGGACAGGGGCAGTGTAGGGGGATAGAATATATAGTTTGTCCAGTATAAAAACCATTACGCCTATGGAATGTCCTCATAAGTCACAAAAACAAACGTGTGTGTGTGTGTGTGTGTGTGTGTGTGTGTGTGTGTGTGTGTGTGTGTGTGTGTGTGTGTGTGTGTGTGTGTGTGTGTGTGTGTGTGGAGGAGTCGGGTCCGAAATGGCGCGAAAATTCACAAAATGTGACGTCATGCGCGTTCTCGTCTACTTGGGCTTACATCCGTACGGCAGCCGTTAGTAAGCAGCGGCGATCGCTAGCAGTGTTTCACATGGACTCTGCGGACGGAAAGCAGCGACCAGCCTCCAGCACAATCCACACACACACGCAAACTCCTCGTAAGCTTAAAAAAAAAAAGAAGCCTTATCTAGCGTGGCCAACGAGCGTGCGCACCGAGAACGAGCGTGAGACTGGCTGCAGTTTCTCTAACGGCCACTGGTGTCAGTAACGGGTAGAAATGTCAGAACTTCCACAATGCTCCTTTAAGACTAAGGTGTTTAGCTGTCAGAAAGCCCAAAACCCCATCAAACTAACTTTTCCTCTCCAGGCTTGTCTTTCAGCAGAAGTAGGACACTTCTTCTCTTAGTAAGTTTAACTTTAGATGCACTGCACCCGGATCATATCTGACACTGCCGCATCTAAACATGATGTTTTTAGGCTTTGAAGGAGCATTTCAGAGTTTGTTTCCACCGCTCAACGCTCAAGCTGTGTTGATAAAGACTGTGACGGTCGAGACTCTCGAGACTCAGACGCTTTCTGCTGTAGTTTTATTCCTAAAAGATAGCGTGTGCTGTACAGTGTCCTCGTGTACAGCCTAACTCATCTTCTGTCGCGGGTCGAGAGGTCGTCACGTCTTCTGTTCAGTCGAGTGTGTCTCGCACATATTCATGTGGTTTTCCCACGAGATGTTGCCTCAGTCTGTTCAGGGTTCAGAGTTATAAATTATACATCAAACACAATTAATAGGCAACTGACTCTCCTCTTAACCCCTCAAACACTCCTGACTAAATAATCCAGAGTCTCAATACTGCCTCAGAATAGCATGGAAACTCTGATAGTTCCCTCAGTTCAACACGAGCATCATCTGACAGAACAGATTCGGTTCTGGAGAGGTTTATTCTGTACGTCTCTCGGTCTTATCGCTGTAATACACCGCAGGTTTCTGCTGATGTTATACACAGTGCTTATGTTCGTCCCGGCCTGAATCTTTTCTTATTTTATTCTTTGAACAACAAAACGGTACAACATACATTTTAGATCCAGGGGAGCAAAAACCACACAAATATAAAAAAAAAAATAATAATAATAATAAAATCACAAAAATACCAGAAAAATAAACATTTTGAAGACAAGTACCAAACAAACAGTCTTAATATCCTTTCCATACTAGCTTGAATAGTAGAAAAGTAATTTTCAAATTCTTTAAGGAATACTGAGAAAAGAGGCTTTTTGTTAGTAAACTTACACTTATGGATGCGAAATTTGACCAATAAAATTACCAGATTAATTACAAAAGCTCCTTAATCACACTGTTATCATACTTTGAATATCCAAAAATTACATTTTCAAAATGCAAAACAAAATTAAAGACATAGACACCTCATACATAACTTTTTCACATGACAATGCCAGAAAATATGGGGTACTGTTTCCAAGTGCAAAGAGCAGAAAGAGCAACTTACATCAATGTCTTTCTTAAACTAAGGAAATGTTTGACAGGGTGGAATTTGTGCAATATCTTGAAAGATTTTTTTTTGAAAGAAGTTTGTAACAAAAAACATACGAGGTAATAACCAAACACTTTCTCAATGAAGGTCAATAACACATTTAGTCCAATAAGAAATAGAGCAAGATTTGGTGACAGCCTCTTTAAAAATAGAACGAATAGATTTGTTATTGCTTTTGGACTGTAAAAAAACTAATTTTACCAGATACAATGATAACGATTATAATTGTGTGTTTAGGTCATGGCTTTTAATGCTGAGACTTTTGCTTTTGTAATCAGGCTCTCAATAATTATATACAAAATTTGGATTTCGATTTATCGACCGATATATCGGTTATCAAATATAAAGAATTATAGTTTATTGGTATCGGTCATATTTTTTATATCAGTGAATCCCTAAATAAACCAAATCAATTATTATGAAACATGAGGAGAAATGGTGCATAAAGCTCTCGTTTTTCCTCAACGTGTTTCTTCTCATCTTTATACAATTATTTGTCAAGTAAAAAGTAAATTAAACCTTTATATACTTTGTGTTTTATTAATGAAAGAGAACTGGGTAACGCTGCTGCATTATTGTGTTTATTGTGTTGTTTGCTTTGGCAATGAACTGAAAGTTGAAGCACTAAAAATATTAAATAAATACAAACTAAAACAAATAGCTAATAGCTATATTTAATATAACATTAAAAATAATAAAATAACAAAAGCACACAATGAATAGACTAAAGATTAACAATGAAATCTAAAAATAAAAGCTAATTCGTAATATAATATTAAAAATACCACTGCTGTAAATGTGTAATACAGCTGTCAGTTCATTTCTAATGTAAAACCCCTGATAAATGTTGTCGGTTCAGCGAGGGATTCAGCGCTGTGATTGGCTGATTATCCTGTTAATGCTGGACAACACACCCGCCCGGACGGACTCGTCGACGGTGAAAACGCTTCACATTAAATCACTTTTAACCACTTGAATCAGAATTTAAAGGGATTTGCAAGCGAGTCGGTTTTAGTGACACTCAACTCAGTTCTATTAAAGCGGATACACTGGAACTATAAGCTTTTAGTTTGCCTCATTTCAGAAGTACACACACACACACACACAACACACACACACACACACACACACACACACACACAACACACACACACACACACACACACACACACACACACACACACACACACACACACACACACACACACACACACACACACACACACAGATCCAGTAAAGCTGCTCTTCACTTGCTTCTCCAAAAGTCAGTGAAAGTTCACTCCTCTCTTTTCTTCCAGCTCTTGCACTGCGTCATTTATCACAAATTGCCACATGCCGTCATGCATGTTTATTACAGAAAGACGAGAGCGTCCCCGTGTCATTGCAGGTGTATCAAACTCCCAGACACGGGTTTAAGAGCCTGGCCTATTTCTCCTCAGCACGTCTCATTCTGTCTGCGTTATTTCACAGAACTCAGAGACACAAATAGAACAGCGAGCTTTCATCCCCGGCTCTGCTTTTCAATTATCCTCCCTCGAGCCGGCCGAACGAGAGCTTATGTAATACTCTTCTGAAGGCAAGGTAAAGCCAGAGGAGGAGAGGAGAGAAGAGAGGAGGAGAGGAGAAAGAAGAGAGGAGAGGAGGAATAATGGACACAAAATATTGAACATGCCCAGCAATGTGAGCTCCTCGAGCAAGATAATGTACGTGAGAGGCCTCTCTACCTTTAAACACACACACACACACACACACACACACACACACACACACACACACACACACACACACACAACACACACACACACACACACACACACACACACACACACAACACAGTATATGACTTTCTTTCCTCAGCCAAAGAAAAAATAAGGTTTTTGAGGAAAACATTCAATCTAATGTCTGCTACAGACATTGCGATTTCAGAAATCCTGTAAGATCGTTTTATTTGTTTTTTGCTGAATGAAACACTGTCAACACAATGATTCATCAATTACAATATTATTGTAGAAGACACATATCACACACTCCAGACATAAAAGTGATGAAATCACTTACTAACCTTCTCTGTAAAGTTAAACTAAGTTGCCATGATGATGTAATGGCGTAAAACTCACTCAGTAATTTAAACAACTTCAAATCTAAAATTATGCACAAGCTTTAATTAAAGCCACACTATGCAGGAATTCTGTTTTTGTCACTCTTACGCTGTGGAGTACTTGTATTTAATGTTACTGTGGTAAACAGCACTCACGCAGAGCGTCTCTGCACTCGCGGCCTGATACCCCTCAAGCTGTTATATTAAGGTAAAATCTTGCGTAGTGTGCCTTTAAATAAGAGATCTAGCGCTAAAATGCTAAAATGTCAATCTGAGCACTTGTGTCGCTGCTATCAGTGTTATGGACACAGTGTTCTCTGTGGCGGCGGCGCGCGCACAGTCTTCACTCGGACACGCTCTTCAATCTATCGCTGTTGCAGAGACTCTCTATTCATTCTGGTGAAATCACAAAATAAAATGCACACAATCGCATCCCTGCTTGTTTTAGCAGTTTTAAAATGTTCCCTCGCCTCAGCCGTGGCCAGGAGTCGAGCCGGCGGAACAATACTAGCAAAAGCCTTATGAGTATATCAGAGCCTGTGGTCACGTGACGGCCGTAAAGCGATACGTTCTCCAGGTCACATGATCTGGCCAAAGACGGTGTGCATAGGCGGTAATTCAGGAGGGCATCCGCTCGAGCATTGATAGTTCCAGCGCTGTATATTGGCCTGAGGAATCATTTAAAATAACTCATATGCGTCAACTCTTCAGGTCACAAAGTCCGCAATGTGCATTTAAAGAATAAATGCAAGTGCATAAAATTACAAGCATCATATTTCTATCTTTAGACACTAAAAAATTGGCCTCGTTCACTTCCACTGTAAGTGCATCGCCGTAACTTATCAGTAGAAAAGGAGGAAGAAGCCAAAATGAGTTTTTGTAGCAATAATCATCCTGCCGTTTTGAGCTCATGTAAGCAGGGCTGTGTACTCACATTGAAAAACAGCTCGACAGATTGCGAACAGCAGATCCATCTGCATCCAGGGTCTTTTAAGTGCGCTTTCAGACCGGGCACGGATGAGATAAAGACTGCCGATGCAAATATAGGACGACACAGTCTCTGGGGAGACGGAAGAGTTCAGAACAAAAGAGAGCAAAAACTCCAGCGGCACACGGAGGATGAGTCTGGTTATGAATAAATGACAGCAGACTGGACTGAAGAACGGATCGGACAGGCTGGTCAGCGAGCGGGAGTTCTGGGACAAATCCGACATGACTTCAGTGTATTCACAGAGGAGAGCCACGTCCCACTGAGTCCCAATTATCACTGTGAAACTGCAATCATGCATTGGGAGGCTCAGAAATGGATTGTGGGTCTGTGCAGATAATGCCAGATATAAGAGAAAGCTGGAGCTCAGAAACAGAATGCTACTAGAATGCATAATAATGAAAAGATATCCAACAAGCAAGGAGAATATATGATGTTTGGCCATCAGATACACGTGATCCAGTTTCAGATTTCCATATAGATTCTGACCATCTGAGTGCATGTGATGTATTACAATAAAAACTATGTGCACAAGCTGAAAATTGTCAATTGTTTTGTCTAACTTTATGCTAAATACATGCTACTTTTGAAGAATTGATTGTTATGAGTAAAGTCTTCAATAGCCTATCCTAGCCTGTCCTATATGGCTCGCTAATTATGTTATTAATAATCATAATAATATAATAATAATTTAATGGTGCCTTTCATAACAGCCAAGGTCACCTCACAAGCAATATACAGGTCACTGCATAAGACAAAACACACAATAAACAAGCCGCATATACAGATAAAGTGCAGTAATGACTCAATAAAACATGTTATAAAAAAGCCTGTATAAACAGATATGTCTTAAGAAACGTTTTAAAAGTCAACAAGCAGAAGAGAGTTCCCCTATTAACCCAACATGATCCATATGCATATTAAATGTTGGGTTACACTTTATTTTAAGGTGTCATTTTTACAGTGTAATTATATATATAAGTACTGAGTAATAATTATTTACAACATATATTTACTATAGGTTTATGGTAGGATTAGGGTTAAGTTAAGGGTTAGTTGCATGTAATTATGCATAATTTACTGTTATTACTATAGTAACTACATGTAACATATGTAACAAGAACAATATGTGTCAAATAAAGTGTTACCAAATGTTTTTGCACTCTTTTACTGGAGACAACCAACAAAAACACCACCGAAAATGTGAATTCACAAACTAAATGGCAGTTCATTACACATGCCACTAGGGGGCGAATTGCCAAAATCCTTTCTGGAAGTCACCAACATTAAATGTGTCGCTTTAGTAGTACATATATATGTATGCAAATGCCTCTTTTATTGTTCACCAGCCATGTTTTTAAACTTGATGAACGGGCCCAGGACAGAAACCTGGGGTACACCGCAGAAAGTCTCTGTTTTCACTGCTCGTGTACTGTTCTCTGACAGGTTCAGCTAAACTCGTTTATTGTTTGACAGCAACACTAAAGCCCTAGACCTGTTAATGATCAGCAACCCAAGACACAGAGACAAAATGACAAGACGTCATTTCGTACACGACACGCACAATGAGGTGGAAATGAGAGGCGATTATAATGCCTGAGGGAATGGTTGTCAACCGCTCAGCACATCGCAGTTGATTGCCAACAGCACTCTGCATAATTGCTCCCTTCCTAATAAATGAAATGTCCCTTACACAATCTCTCTCGGTCTATGATGGGACTAACTGTGGTTTCTGAAGATGCAAATGAAGTTTTTAGCCAGCCAAGACAGTGGTTAGCTCATGGGAAATGCTCGGATGCCACAATAATACTTATTGATTTTCAGATCCTAAAGTATTATGTCATTGTGTGATGCTATGCATAGGACACACACAGACATGTGACGTAGCACGATAATTTCTGAACCTTGTATCAACAATGTATACGCTATCATTACTAAATTGAATTACCTTACAAAAAAAACTGTTGTCGTCCTAATAATAGTTTTTTCGAATAAAAAAATAAGATTTAAATGCGATAAAACAATGCATAAATACATACATTTCAAACAGATGAATGTACAATATAATAATACCAAAGATTCAGAAGATTTTTAAATGGGCTGGTATCTTTTATTTCAGATTAAAATGTAAAAATAAGTATAATTGTAAACAAATGTGTTGTTGTACAAAAATCTGAATAGCAAGTTTTTACGCAGCATATAGTTCATTCAGTGAAGTACATCTTTACCAGCTGATGAAAAAGAAGGTAACGTGTATTGAAAAAAATAAGATAAATAAAAAAAATTCAGATAAGGTATCTAGAATTATTCTCTCTATTTTGAAGTGTCCATATAATAACAACAGACGTTCATTACTGCAATACTTTATGCTGAAATATATCTAGACACTCATTCATGTACTTAAGCTCTCACTGCATTAACTATGTGCATATGTTAGATCAACTAACATAACTCAGGTAAATACATACAATAAAAATGTAAAAATCCTACCGTGTTAGAACATTATCATCAAACTCAAACATCAGCAAGGTGCTCATGTCCTTCTCTGTACGCTGGCTTTGTTATGTGCATTATGTACACGCTCTCCTGGGAGCAGTGCTGACTCAGGATCAGTGTAATTCTAATGGCTCTTCTTTAAGCCGAACGCCAGCACAGGAACGGCACACTCGGGACAGTAAAGACACGCGTTTAGTGCTGATACACATTACACACACATGAGGCCGGAGGATAGAGATCCAGATGGAGAAGTGTTATAGAGTTATACAGCCCCATATAGACCAGCGCTAGAGCTAATATACAGACTCTTCCTCAAGTCCATTCCACAACGGACAAACAGTGGGTGGGTGGATGGATGGATGGATGGATGGATGGATGGATGGATGGATGGATGGATGGATGGATGGATGGATGGATGGATGGATGGATGGATGGATGGATGGATGGATGGATGGATGGATGGATGGATGGATGGATGGATGGATGGATGGATGGATGGATGGATGGATAGATAGATCCTCTCTCTCTGGATGCCTCCAATATGCCAATCTTTTATCGAAATCTTTTTAAAGTGTGGAGTCTTTTTAATCAACAAAGGACACCATGTATGAAGTCAATCTTCTGGTTGTTAAATGAACCCATAGTATATGGAGCACGTTTGGATATTTCTGCTGTTGGACACAGTTTTCTTGGACTAAATAATATCCTTTGTAAAGCCAGGATCACCACCTTAAGACTTTTGCTAAATGTGGCTGGACCTAATTTCACGAACATTGACGAAACCGCTTCTCATCTGGGAATTTCTTCAACTCGAATAGTTGCTCAATTGATGGCGAAATGGCGGTCTTCTCTTTCAAAGGAAGAGAGACAATTACTAACAGACTATTGCACAGGAGTAGAGGCTCCAAATACTAAAGATCCTTTTCCTACTATATATCGGTCTCCTAAACTTGATGAGTGTATGGGTTTGTTTTTAAAAACTGGAAAATCTTTGTGTTTGGATTTCTTTTCAGTTACCGGGAAAGTTTTGTACAAAGCTTGTGTTTCGGTTTTTAACAAGAAGGTTTTAAATGGCAAAGTGGATACACCATGGCGTTCTTTTTTAAAGTTGGATGATGATGTTAAGCCTGAATGGAGAGTCTTGTATAAGCCACCGTTACAAAAGAGAGTAGGTGATATACAATGGAGAGTTCTCCATGGGGCAATAGCGGTCAATGCTTTTATTTCTGTTTTAAATCCTGAGGTGAGCTCTGAATGTCCTTTTTGTTTTAAAAGAGAGACTGTTTTTCATGCTTTTATGGAGTGCTGTAGATTAAAGCCCTTATTTGGTGGATTAAGAAATCTTTTTGATGCTTTTAATGAAACTTTTTCCAAGGAAATATTTGTTTTGGGTGCAAAATATGTACAGAAAAGACAGATTGATTGCCAATTAGTAAATTTTATTTTGGGTCAAGCTAAACTTGCTATCTATTCAAGTAGAAAAAACATGATCGAACAAAGGCCTGGACATAATGTTATGGTGTTGTTTCCAAATCTTATAAAGTCTAGAGTGTTGATTGATTTTAATTTTTATAAATCTATGGATGATCTTATTACATTTGAACTAAAATGGTGTAGTAAAGGAGCTTTGTGTTCTATGATTGAAGATGAATTAGTTTTTACACATTTTCTGTAAGTTTATTCTCTGTTTAATTTATACCTTGTGAATTGTTTTATGTAGATTTGTAATACAGAGCATTTAAATTCATCTCTCTCTCTCTCTCTCTCTCTCTCTCTCTCTCTCTCTCTCTCTCTCTCTCTCTCTCTCTCTCTCTCTCTCTCTCTCTCTCTCTCTCTCTCTCTCTCTCTCTCTCTCTCTCTCTCTCTCTCTCTCTCTCTCTCTCTCTCTCTCTCTCTCTCTCTCTCTCCTCTTCTCTCTCTCTCTCTCTCTCTCTCTCTCTCTCTCTCTCTCTCTCTCTCTCTCTCTCTCTCTCTCTCTCTCTCTCTCTCTCTCTCTCTCTCTCTCTCTCTCTCTCTCTCTCTTCTCTCTCTCTCTCATCACATTAGACGAGGGGCTTTTACCAGCACCTGCTCAATGCAATAAAACAGACGTCAATGCTCTCTGCACTCCATCTCCCTTTCAGTCACTCTGCTCAGTTTCACGGTGAACACACACACACACACACACACACACACACACACACACACACACACACACACACACACACACAC
>CM070824.1:1546320-1551320 GCA_036326025.1 Chrosomus eos | reverse complement strand
GTGGTTGTTGTCCTGAGAGCCAACGGAAGAGAGTTCCAAAGCTTAGAGGCTGTAACAGAGGAAGACCTGCCACCCAGAGACGATAGACGAGATCTCCGCTCACATAGGAGATCGCACCCAGAGGATCGAGAGTTCGAGGGGGAATAAGGAGAAAGTAAGTCAGAGAGAGAGGCTGGAGCAAGACCATTGAGTAACTTTTGTAAGTGATACGGGATGACACGGGTAGCCAGTGCAGTTTAAACAGAATTGGAGTGATATGGGCAGTTTTTTTAGTGCAAGGTAATAGTCTTGCGGCAGAGTTTTGAATATATTGTAAATGTGAGATAGAGTGCGCTGGTAGTCCAGAAAAAAGAACATTACAGTAGTCGAGGCGAGATGTGATGAACGCGTGTACTAGTGCTTCGGTTGGGTCCAGATTTGTTTTTTTAAAGGGCACCTATTATGGAATTTTGAAAATTGCCCTTCATGTAGTGTGTAACATAGATCTAAGTGAACAAAAACATCCTGCAAAGTTTTATATATGAAGGTTTACCGTATACAAAGTTATTGTCTCTCAAAAGTAAGAGTCGACTCTGAGTCAATTTAATGAATCGTTTTTCCAATGAGTCATTTTCCTTTTCGTTGTGACGTCAAGACGAAAAATGATCAAATTGGCCCACCAGAGAAACTTGACAACATCATGTCAACAACAAGACGCTGTTCTGAAGTGCGAATCAAAATTGACCACTGCCTAGAGACGAGCATGTGAAGAATCAGTGGCAAGTATAGCCCAACCTTGTGCTGTGTTCATTTTAACCGTCATTTTAATGACGATTGCTTTACAAACACAACTGACTGGGTCATGTGACCAATCACCGCCGATTAGCGTCACGCAAAGGAGGGGTTTGGACAAATGAGTCGTTGAACGAATCATTAGGGAGTCGGTGAGCAAATCAGGTAAAAATAAATGCATATTATAAGACAACAAAAGTGTTTTTTGTCATTGCATGCATGTAAAACTGTTGTTGGGGACTCCCAGAACATTATTAGGAACATTTTAAATGCCATAATAGGTGCCCTTTAAGAATAGGAGTAACTGCAGCCGTCTTTTAGTGAGACTGGAACAGAGCAGACAGAAGAGACATGTTTATAAGATGTGAGATAGATGCAGAAATGACAGAGGCGCAGTGTTTCAGAAGGGTTGTAGGTGCAGGATCCAGCCGGCAAGAAGAAGAACTGGATTTCTGTATCATTTCACTAATCAAGATGGGGTTGGTCTACATAAAGTTATTAAGCGTTTGTATCTGAGCTTGCTCACAACTAGAAGTGGTCGGCTCATCACTAAAAGTCCCACGTAAAGCCTCCAGCTTTCCCTGAAAGTGTTGCAGAAAAGAACAGCACAAGTTGTTCAAGATCCAAATGACAGTTTCAGTGCAGCTTCAAAGAGCTTTAAACGACACCAGACGATCAATGCGGTGTGATGCACGTTCATGACTCTCCTGTTCGAACTCGTTCATCAAAATGAACAAATCTTTTTTTCAAGTCATTTCATTCATTCAACCATGCATTCAACGAATGAAATGACTCGAAAAAAGATTCGTTCATTTTGATGAACGAGTTCGAATGGGAGAGTCATGGCATCACAGAACAGAGCAAGGTGAGCATTTGTGCTAATAAAACTTAAAAATGGTTTGGCTAGATAAGACCCTTATTCATCGTCTGGTGTCGTTTAAAGCCCTTTGAAGCTGCACTGAAACTGTCATTTGGACCTTGAACCGTTTGGGTCCCATTAAAGTCCATTATGGAGAAAAATCCTGGAATGTTTTCATCAAAAACCTTAATTTCTTTTCGACTGAAGAAAGAAAGACATGGACATCTTGGATGGCATGGGGGTGAGTAAATTATCAGCAAAAGTTTTTTTTAAAGTGAACTAATCTTTTAAGTCTTTATCTGACTAAACTCGCCCAGTCTGGTGAACTGGCAGGAGCACTAAATGCCAATAAAAAAAAATAAAATAAAAAACAAACAGACAGGATTAAATAAAGCTGAGAGACTAGTGAACAGAGCAGTGTTTATGTGTTCAGTAGATTAGTGTTAGAGCGGAGAGAATGATTCACTACTGTAATGATTCATTCATTCAGTACAAACACAATCCACTGTTTCCAGAACAGAAACTGCTTCTAATTAATGTTTTCAAGTCAGTCATAGAAAATATGGTGTTTTTGTCTTTGTATGTGACAGTTTTGTGTTTACATTTGATGTCACCCTAATTGAGACCTTTGTTTTGACACAGAACAATTAAAAATAATTCCTCATCTTAAAAAAGACACTGTCCACACAAATACAGCAGCTTTAAATGTAGTGACTCGTGAACTCCTCGTAAAGAAGTTTCAGTTTTGAAAAGGGAAGTTTGATCGTAGAAATTACTTCATGTAGACTATCACCAAAGAACAAATATTTACAAGAAGTGAAAGCCAATAGAAGGTTCCATTGCAACACCAGCGCCAGCACCAGCGCTACGCTTCCGCCATTCTGGGGTGAAAGCGACTCGGCAGTCGTAGATTATACATATATGTAGTCCAGTGCAGACGTCATTTTTAGGTGGAAATAATTAGGTGATTATTTTAACACACAACAGTTAACGTTATAGCAGTTAAAAAGAAGTTGCTAACCAGGCTTTTCCCCACATAACTCGAGACAGTTCAAGGATTTCATTAATTATATTACTCTCTACATTAAGTGTGACAGTAAGAATAAAGTGATATGAGTTCATAACGTTATAATAACGCTAGAACCGTTTCCCAGGAGGTACACATAACATTACATACAAAAATAGTTATCAATGAAATAAATAAATTCAGTAAATAAATGTTGCCTAATTGTACTAAAATGTAAATGTTGGACAATAAATATATAACAGCAATAGAATAGCTTTACAGTAAACTTCTTATAGCGTATATTAATGACCGTTAAAGCAAGACTATGTAAACACAAACACAGCCACTGTACAAAAGTGTCGATTATAGGATAATGGACACAGCAATGCATCATGGTCTATAAGATCATCATGTTTGTAGCGATTTAGGGGATTAAAACGTACAAAATATATTTCAGGCCTAGTGGAGTTGGTAACTAATAATAGTAGTAAATGTGTAAAGTTGCATAAAATGGAATAATACTCAATAATGCAAGAAAAAACTACCTCAGAAAACTGTTATCTGCTGTTGTCCAGTCACTCCAGTTGGAATCTTCACTCCAAAATGGCGGCCGCGCTCCCGAAGCGCCACCTAGTGGCTGTTACCAGAACAGCATCAGAGTTTCGCCTCTCGTTCTTCTACACTCTTTGCTTCCACTCGCTTCTAAACCTTGTTCTGAAACTTTAACAACTGAACGGATCTTAGATTCGCCGTACTGATTAATCTCTAACAAGACAGAGGAATAAACTGGGTAATTTGACTGAAAGCGTCTCGTCCTCCTGATTCCTGTGACTGGATTGGTGAGGTCAGTGTTCGGCTGATACTGACTCTAAACTTTCACTCGTTTCAGAAGAAGCAGAAGAAGAGAAGGAAGGAAGTGGAGGAAAGGAGGAGGACAGGAAGGAAGGAAATTAACTGGTGTTCTTTAAATAGGGCCTGGAAACTGAGCAGACGCACAGTAGACAACATGACAGATATTAAGAGAGTTTATGTGTGTACTGTAGTTCAGGATCATCATATCTCTCCTCATCTCGACGGCTGTCACTGCTCATCACTTTATATGAAGACTCCATACATAATGTATAATAAACGCATCCATAATGTCTGTTAATATCATCGACAGTAAAAGAAATGGGCACAGCGACCCCATAGACTTCAACCGCGAAAAGTGAAGTCAATTCACCTTTGACTAAGCCCCGCCCCCCTTAGTTACTGTTGCTACGTCTGACAAACTTCATATGGTCGCTGGTTTGGTATCAACATGGCTTATGCTGTGACGGCTCTTCCTGCTGACATTTATCAAACTTTTATAAAGCAGCAAATAAAGTGTCCGATAGAAGAAGGCAAAAGGGTCTGTAATATGCGTTTGAAGGCTATATTTAAGACATACAGGTGAAACGCAATGAACAACAAGGCATCTAAATAATGGCAAAAGCATAACGGTCACAGTCAAAAAAATGACCCAGCGCACATCCTACTGATCGAGACGGAGGCTGGGACTAACAATATCAGGGAGCAACACTGTTCATGCAAAGCTGGGTAGGTCTCTATTCACTTCTATAATCGTTATTACAAAGCAAACGGACTACGCGAGTATAACGTTGTATTTATTAGCAGCGTGTGCTAGCGTATCTACAACCGGCATGAGAACCAAAATCATAACCTTAAACATTATAAACTGTCTAACTAGTATAACTTCACAGTAAGGTTAAAAGCAAAGCTGTGCTTGTTGATCTTTGAGGGGTTTATCTGACTGAGGACGTCCACACAGTTTAACCCAAACACGACACAGCTGACTGAGGACGTCCACACAGTTTAACCCAAACACGACACTTGTCAGGATTTGTAGTTACTAAAATAAGTACATAGTATTTACATGGGTAACTGGACTGTAAAAGAAAGCGTTACCGAGTTGCTCCTGCTGCGAGCTCATGAACAGATAATACTCACGATCTCCGGCTCTGTGAGATTCTGAAGGGAATGATTTAGATTCCTCTCGGCACCGCTACTAGAAGACTAAAGTACCATAACATAACGTAATGCAACACAACATAACAGAACGGTTTTGGGAAGGGAAAAAAACGGACACCCCCCTCCAACCTCTCTGGGAAACGCGTATCTGTGTTACGAATGACCCAGGCACAACGTTTAACCATATTTTTGATAAAACTATGACGGTAATAGCCTGCCGAGACCAAAAATATGAGACGTTTGTGTTAAAGTCAATGGAGCGCTGTGAAAAAGTGTCGGACCTCTGTGGGAGCTCGTTCTTGGCTGCACTGTGATTGGTCAATCTACATTCTAGGGCGTGGCTTAGCTAAAGGC
>CM070824.1:1506320-1538820 GCA_036326025.1 Chrosomus eos | reverse complement strand
GATAGTCACACAGAGTGAACACAGCAGAAACTGAATGTGACACCGGATAGTCACACAGAGTGAACACAGCAGAAACTGAATGTGACACCGGATAGTCACGCAGTGTGAACACAGCAGAAACTGAATGTGACACCGGATAGTCACACAGAGTGAACACAGCAGAAACTGAATGCGACACCGGAAAGTCACGCAGTGTGAACACAGCAGAAACTGAATGTGACACCGGAAAGTCACGCAGTGTGAACACAGCAGAAACTGAATGTGACACCGGATAGTCACACAGAGTGAACACAGCAGAAACTGAATGTGACACCGGATAGTCACGCAGTGTGAACACAGCAGAAACTGAATGTGACACCGGATAGTCACACAGTGTGAACACAGCAGAAACTGAATGTGACACCGGATAGTCACGCAGTGTGAACACAGCAGAAACTGAATGTGACACCGGATAGTCACGCAGTGTGAACACAGCAGAAACTGAATGTGACACCGGAAAGTCACGCAGTGTGAATACAGCAGAAACTGAATGTGACACCGGAAAGTCACGCAGTGTGAACACAGCAGAAACTGAATGTGACATCGGAAAGTCACGCAGTGTGAACACAGCAGAAACTGAATGTGACACCGGAAAGTCACGCAGTGTGAACACAGCAGAAACTGAATGTGACACCGGATAGTCACGCAGTGTGAAATGAACAGTGAACGACTACTGTGAAAATGGAGCGGTGGGATCTCGGCATTACTGCTGTGATCTGATCGTGAACACGAGACCAGCGCCTGACAGATGCGGGTGTTGCTGTTACTGACAGTTACTGATGTTGCACACTGGACTCCAGAACACACACACACACACACAGACAGAGAGGATCTCCTCGAGCACTACTTCAGTCATGCAGGGATAATAATGCCTCAGAAACATGTATTTCATCTGAACAGAAGCACGAGCAGCTGTTTCACACCAAATAAAGCAACACATCGCAATCTGCATGATAGAATTAATTGTTGTTTTTCTGTTTACAGCATTAACACAAAAAGAGGAAATTAGACACCACATTTCCAAGCAACATGGAAGCCTTGTTTAACAGCAAGAGTGTGACTTGAGATGGATTACCAAGCGTAAATTAATCGAGATCCCATGAGTCTTGTGCACACACACTTTAAACAGGCCCAGATTCATTATCATGCTTCATTATACTTTCCCAGAAGACACTTTAGAGTTCACAATCAAGCCGCGCTATACATGAATAAAACTTCTGCATGAAAACAGCATAGTCTTACCAGCCATCATCTTCTGGGCTTCGTACGGCTCCATGTATCCGTCGTTCTCCGCTGGCTTTTCCGAGACCGTCTGGGATCCGCCGGCCTGATCCGCTGCGTCAAACGGGTCGGCATAGTCCTCGAGGATGATGAGCTGAGGAAGAGGAGAGAGAGGAACTGCATTTAAACTAGACCTGACTATCAATGAACATCTTTCAATCAAACTGATTACATTATTGGCTGGTCATTATTCCAACAAGTGAAAGTTTTGGACGTTGTAATGTTTTGAATGTTTTTTCTGCTCACCAAGGCTGCATTTATGTAATTAAAAATACAGTAAATTTTGTGCAATATTATTAATAGCTGTTTTCTATGTGAATATATAGTAAAGTGTAATTTATTCCTGTGATCAAAGCTGAATTTTCAGCATCATTACTCCAGTCTTCAGTGTCACATGATCCTTCAGAAATCACTATAATATGATGATTTGATGCTCAATAAACAGCTATAGTTATTATTTTAGTTCATATTTTTAAGGAAACAGTTATAATAAGTTTGGGGTAGGAGATTTAACTGTATACAAAGCTACATTAGCTCTTTCAGGTGTTTTATGCGAGTGAGTTTTGGTTAATGTGAGAAGAGAATCAGAACATGAGAACAAAGTCTAATTTGCACACTTTCATTCATTTATTTCTATAATCCCTCTGTTCTCCTCTCTGCAGGGTAAAGAGTAAAGGATGCATGTAGATGAGGCTGTGGTGAACTGCACAGAAGAATACACTCAAACACACTTCTTCAGTCACACGAGATTATGATTATGACTCTCAGAGACTCGTCTTGTGTAGCCTAGCTTCTGTTACTCACTTGGACTTTAATACTGCAAATAATTATACTGACTTGTGCAGAGACCAAACATATTTTTTGTTTTTATGTGCTGTTTAGAAGGGAATTTATCTGAAATGGTAACATAGATCAGAATTCAATGTAAATCAGAAGTTTCTGTCCAAAACAGAGAAATAAATTAAAACAAAAAAATGTAGTATACTTTCTAATTTACTAATTCCTTGCTTCTAGAAGTAATACATATATATTTAATCACAAATATAACACACAAAAAAACAAAGATAAATTGTGCAATTCTGATTTTAAATTATAAGGCTACTGAATGAATATCTGAGATTCATTCAATGTTCTCGTCACAAATTTGATTCATGCTTGCTAGATGATCTTTTGTATAAGTTAGAAGCTGCTATAACACAGGGTCTGCTTTGCTTCTAGTCTTATTCGTCCTATTTGTAGGACAAACTTTTCCGTCTGTATTGGGAGTTTGTCGTCCTCTCAAGCGACTTTAAACTATGGTGTCCCACAGGGCTCAGTTCTAGGTCCTTTTTATTTTAACTTAATGCATGTCCTTTGGCCTCAGTTTTCCCGTAAACACAACTTTTCTTTTCCTTATATTGATGCTATAGTTGTCAAACCACTCCACCAGTTGAATGTATGATCATCTACCTTCCACAATGCCTTTACATTGGCCTTTTATTGTGGTATAATCCATGTCATATTCATTCGCAATATGTATGAGGCAGTCAGTGAAGGGATTGTGGGTGTGCCGTCTGACACTGAGAGAGACAAAGAGAATCAACAGAAAAGAAGTATAAACTGTTTCTCTCAGTTCACACAACATTGCACAAATACAGGCTTTGGCGCAGACATGTTTAATTGCAGGCCTGCTCTTCTTGTAAAGGGTATTTCTCATGCATGATGGTAATTAGATGCACATGACCAACGCTCTGAGATTCATTCTTTAGCCCTAGACTGGAATTTAGTCTCCTGCCATCACAAAGCTTTAATCAATGAATCAATCAGTGCTACAAAACACACCATTTCAAGTGAGGATGTGACAAAACAATAAGCTTCTGTACAAGGAAGTGTGTGCTGGAAATTGGAATACCATTCATCCAATGGAGCGTGAACTACCAACAATACATATGTGCAATCCATTCAATCACACACTGCATTCTGCACTGTTAATGCCAACTCGTGCTCAGGAAACTGTGATTTAATATCCTTTTACAAAGTTAGTCATTACTTATAAACAAATGATGAATGTGTAATTCAATTTAGTTTATAATTGCAACACTATCAAGTCAAGTCACATATATTTATATAGCGGTTTTTACAATACAAAGCAGTGTTTCAAAGCAGCTTTACAGAGATAACAGGAAAATAATGCAACAAAGTTTGTTTCCTGAAGAAAATAGCATCACAGTCCAGTCCAGTCAAGTCAAGTTTTATGTATAGAGCACACGTTTAACACAACCGTAGTTGATCCAAAGTGCTTTCCAGTACAATAAAACAAAATAATCAAGTAAAAATAAAGAGAAAAAGTGGAAAAAAGGAGATAAAAATCAAGTATCAAAATCATTCAGTGTATGTATACGTACATACTGTAGAACATACACGACATTCCTCGAATGCAAGAGAGTAAAAATAGGTTTTAAAACTGGATTTAAAAGTAACCACAGATATCCAGCTTAAGTAAGTTCAGTGATGTTTAATTTTTGTTATAAAAAAAGTTATTAATTTAGTAAATATATATGTATACTGTATATATATTTATACATCATTTATATTATATATAAATATACATATTTTTTATATTAATAACACATTTTTCTTAAATATATACATGCATGTGTGTGTATTTATATATACAAAATAATTATACACACTACACACACATATTTTATGTAAACAAAACTTTTATTTTGGATGCGATTAATCGCGATTAATTTTTTCCCAGCCCTAATATATATATATAGCCGCTCTGGAGAAAACCGTGAAGTCATCGTTCAGTTCAGTTCTCATATAATGGTGTCAATGCAGGCAGATCAATCATATTGTTGAATATTAAATTAATTGTCCCCAACTAAGCAAGCAAAAAGCCATTGGCAATTAAGATGAAAAAATGCAATAAATGTGACATCTAAAAATGCGGGTGATTTTGCCCATAGCGAGAGGAGTTCAGTGATCCTGCATCTGCTGGTGCTTGGCGGAGGTTCGGACTTTGAATTTGGACAAATATTAATATTCCTTTGGAGCAAAAATCCACTGTATGAAACAGTTTGGAGCAAAACAAATTCAGCAGAAACCGGTTCACTCTGTACGCAATCTACACAAACTAAAACAAATGCCATTCATCTCGCATTTCTAACATTCTTTGTAGAAGGTCAGTGTGTGTTTTGGAAATGAATCTCTGTAATTGTTCTCTATGGCTTGTGGTTAAAAGAAAGACAAGAGCATTACCATAATTTGAGAACTACAAATAGACCTCAGCCACACACAGAAAGAAAACCACAATGTCCCAGTCACAACTTTTTGATTCATGTTTATTGGATTTAGAAGTTAGAAACTACTATAGCACCGGGTCTGCTTTGCTCAAGGTAACCAAATCCTATCTGAAGACGGACAGAACCTTTTCCTCTCCAGCATCTTTAGACTGTGGTATCCCACAGGGCTCCGTTCTGGGTCCTACAGTATTATATTTTCACTGCATGGATGTTATGTTTGTTAGGGCTGCACGATATATTGTTTTAGCATCGATATCGTGATGTACGCATCCATGAGAGTCACATCATAGGATGTGCGATGTCAAGTATAGGGATTGTAGTTGATCCTTGATCCGGATGGACCAGGGCGCAGTGTTCAGAACGCATGTAATTCACGGATTAATTGCAAAGTCTAACCACCATATAGACTGAAAGTGTATTATTTGCATGTGTTTTAGGATCTATTTTAAGCCATTTAAGTGCAAGAAGACGAGAAAGAAAACTTAATTCGAACACCAAATTCCGCTTTCTTTAGGGGCTTTCACAAGCTTTTCATAGTTCCTAGAGCTGATGGCAGAAGTACACACTTTTTGGCATGTTGGCACCACAGGAGTACGAGGAACGCCTTTTGGTGGAACTGTATTTGCTCCTACTTCAGAGTAGGACATAACCAACCACATTAAGAACTATCAGTAAGCTAAGTTTTAAAAAGCCATGTAAGCACACAGTTTACTCCACAATAAACACAGAAATCCCGGTGCGAAAGCCCCTTTTCACGTCTATTTGTGCTTGGATGCATACATACACAATTATGTCAAAATGTCCGTCTCGGTGAGTATACTGGTAAACACAGTCGCTTAAGTGAATGTAAACAACTATGATGCGTATCAGTATATTGGATCTGTGCATTCGGTCTTGAAGTGAAGGCAGCCTAATATTAGCAGTCTGTGTCATTAATGTTATTCAAATAACAAAATACAAAGAGAAAATCAGTATGTAGCTTTAACAAAAATGCATTACATTTAATTTATACAGTGAAGACTATGCAATGTATTTTACATTTGGTTATTCAATATCTGTACAAGAATGCTGTTAGAAAAACACAAGCACCGTTTATTTAATTTGTATCTTTGTTCTCTTGTATTTATAATTTGTTTTATTATTTTCTATGCAGATTCACTCCCCTACAAAAAACTCAAATCATTCTAGAGTAATCAATTCTTTACAAATAGAGCTATTCAAGTCATCTGGTGAAATTGTTTTCATATCACAATATATATCGCAGAAAAACTAAATATCGCACTGTCAGTTTTTTCCAATATCGTGCAGCCCTTTTTTATTTTTAAAATCAACACATAAAATCAAGCTAATGACTCTCAGATGTAAACCACTCAAACCAGGTAAACATACAGTATAATCATCTACACTATTACAGCATGGACGAGGTTAAATATTGGTTGGGGAGAAGTCTGCTTAATGATGATAAGAGGGAAGGCGTTATATCTGGCCCGACTAAGTCAATCAATGAGATCTGCCATTTTGATTAATGCATCTCACCATGTAAAAATAGCATAATATACTTGTCCTTCACCACTGTAACTCTCTCAGTACCACCATCTGCCCTGCTGAAACTGTCCCAGAATGCACCTGCCACTCTTCTGTCAGACGACAACAATGAGGATGATATTACACAAGCCCTGGCTTTTCTCCATTGGCTTCTGTTCCAGTACGCAATTGAGTTTAAGGTGCTACAGTTTGTTTTTAAGCCTTTACATGGCTTAACAGTAACACCACAGTATATTGCTGATTTTTTTTCATGCCTCTGAGATTTCAAGTCAAATGTTCTCTGTGTGTTAGTGTTGTAGTCAAGACCGCCTAAACCAAGACCATGTTAAGACCAAAATAAGAAGAACAAGACCAAGGCAGGACGAGACCGAATCAAGACCAAGAAAATCAAGATCGCATACAAGTACTTTTTTTGTAATCATACCTTACATTTTTGTGTGCATTTGTGTTCATTTTGGAAACATTGACATTTATTTAGTAACATTCTGCATTCTCTGACCCAGCAGAACAGTGACAAACAAAATTATATTAGAAATAAGTTGCATAATTATTAAATATTGCAAATTGATTGCATTTTAAGCAGGAAGTCTTACATCCA
Organism: Chrosomus eos; assembly: GCA_036326025.1. Taxonomy (NCBI): domain Eukaryota; kingdom Metazoa; phylum Chordata; class Actinopteri; order Cypriniformes; family Leuciscidae; genus Chrosomus; species Chrosomus eos. Next base: position 1,532,067 of record CM070824.1, on the reverse strand, counting down.
ACCACATTAATAATGTTAAATAAATCAGGCAAAGTTGTTGCTCTTGACCGGTCTTGAAATAAAATCCAGATTCCTCTTAGTCTGAGACCGAGACAAGACCATCAAAAAATGGAAGACCTGACTCGCGTACTACAACGCTACAGTCTGTACCTCAGACACTAAAATCCACAATTCTGGAATAATAATTCACACATAATATATTAGGGATGCACCAATATGAATAATTTAGCCGCTACCGATATCCCTTTATATTTGAAAGCTGATAACCGAAATATTGGCAGATAAATCTAAAAAAATGTTTATATTTTTTTTTTTTGAGAGCCTGATTAAAAAACAAAAGTATGCCCCTAAAAAACCCCATGACCCAAGCACACAATTATAAATGATGTTCTCATTATAATTGTATGTAGCCTATAAGACAGACTTGTGCTGCACTTAACCTTATTTTCATTTTTTCATGCAATTCAAAACCATCATGTTGAACATGAACAAGAAATAATACATTATTTATCGGCTTTAATATAATCGGCCAAAATTTCTTCCAGGGCCGATAACAATAACATTAAAAATTAACATATATCGAACGATACTGATATGGTGACTGATATATCCTGCATTCCTACATTATATACATCAGATCTTCTTCTAGATTAAATACAACTTAAATAAAACATTTATAATTAAAGAAAAAACTTGTATAATAACTTGCATATAATAATGAATTGAAAGAAAGAGTAAAGAGGAAGTAGGAAAACATGAAATTAAGGGATTGGTCCAGGACAGATTTGAGTCATACACACATTTACAAAACAAATACACCACTATCAAGAACTAATTTTCAAACAACTTTCTCAAAACCAATGATGCAACCACTCAAACCGGCCAGGCAAACACAGCTCCACACACACAAAGTGTTTATAATGACTTCCAAAAGTCGAGCAATGGCTTACTGCTTCTTTACACAAAAGTGAGAAAGGAAGAAGTATTTTAACATCAAACAAAGAGAAGAAGAAAAAAATCTACATACCCTAAAACCCACAATTAGGATTTTAAAACCCAGTTTTCTGGAAACCCAGCATTTTTCTAAGTTTAAGGTATGAGGGGGCTGTAGCCGAACACATATCATCATCTCTGGAGTAATTACAGGCTGTTCCTCTGAGCGCTGCGGGATCCAGAACCAGCTTCAACGTCAACTTTACTTTCCTACCACAGATAAAGTTCCTGCAAAACATCCCGTTAATCAAAACTTTAATGGCACAATGATAGATTTTAGAAACAACAGCACTACAACTCATTTGTGCGTCAGAGCTGTGTTCTGTGTGAAACGGTCATGTTCCCTCCCTCATCAGATCTGTGTTTACAGAGACGAGAGTGAAGCCTAACCACACGAAACACTGAAGCTAAAAGCAGAAGCGACACGGCAGCGCTGCCTTATGGGAGCATGCGACTGAAGTACTACTATCATAACATGATTTTCACATTTCTGCATGTGCACTGCTCATTTTAGAAGTATCAAAAAAATTGAATGGGATTATATAGAACCCTAGAGTTCTTGCCTGTGTTTTAAAGAACACTTCATGCCAATGAGGTTCTAATAAGGAGAAACGTCTTCATTGACTGCACAATACTTTCATGTTTAAAGGGGTGGTAAAGTATGATTTCACTTTTCTAACTGTAGTTAGTGTGTAATGTTGCTGTTTGAGCATAAACAACATCTGCAAAGTTACAATGCTCAAAGTTCAAAGCAAAGGAAGATATTTGCTTTTAAAGAAAAGGACTACAACAAACGGCTGGTAAAGACTACACGACATTCCTCCCGGGTTAGTGACATCACAACCCTAAAATGTACATAAGCCCCGCCCCCGGAACACGCAGTCCAATGAGGAGAGGAAGAGTTGTTGTATAGACCCCTTATCAGCCGACGTCACAGTTACGTCACGGCGCTAGCTGGAGGCAAACAAACGGAAAACTGCAGGCGGCTAATACAAACCAGCACAGATTCGGCTACATAATAAGGAGCTTAAATTATTATTATTATTATTAAATGTCATCTTGATGTGTTGTTGGGTGCAAGAATCAATGAAAAATGAGTATGCTGTATCTGGAATTTTTATTTCTCGAAAATATTCACATCATTAACATTGCACGTACTGTCACTGTTTACATTGTCGTCTTCTCGGCGCTGGCTCGGCAGAACTGCGGATCGTACACACAAGTCTTGTACATGACCATTCAGCACATAGTTATAGGCATCTAAAGATTTATATGCCCTCAGTTTCTCTTTACGCTCGGTTTCTCTATCAGGTAGGTGTAGAAGTCAGGCCACTCAACCGGAGGTAGCGTTAATCCTGTCAGATCGTCCATTGAGTGAGCGTGTACGGGTCAGCCGTAAAACGTTTTTTACATCTGGTTCCGTCCGTTAAAATTAACTTTTGCAAATAAAAATCGCGGTCCTGGACACTTGAGTGACCTTGCACATTGAGATAATACCGGATTTTCTCCAGTCATTGTTAAAAAACAAGCTAACAAAACTTGCAAAATAACGTTAGGGAAGCGGCCAGAGGGATCGTTCTGCAGCCAACTAAGCTCCGCCCACAGAAAAACGTCACCATGTTTACCAACTGATAAGGGGTCTATAAGAGGACATTTGTGACTCAGCTCAAACTTTAGCATCCTTATTTTCACATGCAATAAAAAGTCACTCTGTGTGTATCTCACAACAGTTCCTATAGAGCGATTTATAGATTATCATGACAGATGGCTAATAGAAGATAGTTAACTCCACATCAGCAACATAAATTTATCAACTAACCATTCAGAACCGTCCTGTTGTGTTCTACATGTTGTCACTTCTTCTCGAGTCTCTCCATCTTTGTCTGACTCCGTTTTAACATTAAAGGCAGAACAGTTTCTGTCATGTTAGTGTGTGTGTGTGAGAGGTGATCAGCTGCTATCACACGCCCTCTGCAGCGGCTCATTTGCATTTAAAGGGCCAGGCACAAAACGGTGCATTTTTGCTAAACCTCAAAAAGTGACAACTTTAACATGCTATATAAAAATATCTGTGGGGTATTTTATGCTAAAACTTCACACACACACACACACACTGGGGACATCAGAGATTTATTTTACATCTTGTGAAAATGGCATTTTACCACCCCTTTAACAGGTTATTTATTTATTTGGTAACACATTACTTGAAGGGGTGTGCATAAGACTGACATGATACCTTCATAACCATGACATGACACATGAATATGAAGGAGCATTTATGCATGTTTATGACAACTGTCATTAAGTGTCATTCGCTTAATTATGACATTTTTAATGCACATATGACATTGTTTGAGATGACTTTGTCATGACAACTTTACATTAAATTAAGTTAAACTTTCATGTGGTTGTTTTTGACATTGGCTGTCATGAGGCCATTATAACTGTGTCATTAAATTTTTCGTCCAGGAGAAAATGAGCTAGGAAGTACGAACGCGCGAGCGCGATTTGAGTTTTTCCTCGAGAGATATAATGGCTTGCAAACGAGCGAAACATGGCAGTTGATCAGTGTTCGGATGTACTAAAGTTTTTTTTAGTTCCTTCATCCGAGCCTCTGAAGAAACAATGGGTTAATTTTATTTTCACTGGAAATGCGCCGACACAACTTCCCAAAGTTTTGTAAGATCCAAAGATTTCAACGACGACTGTTTCCTCAACTTGGGCCAATACAGAGCTGGCCTCGATGAACGTCTGAAAATAAATCGATCGAGTTTACGCTACCAAGCAACAATTCAAGTTCAAGTTCAGACAGGTAAGTTAATCTTTCTCTCAAAATCGTTCAATACTGTTTATGCATCAGTAAGTCAAGCCAGTGACTAAAATATCAACTTCACGTCGTTTCTTTTAGCTAGTAGGATGAAAATAATCGTATTTAAATTGTGAACAAATAATATACAGAAAGCGATCAAAGAACAATCTTTCCACACAGCGCGAGTTTATCTGGACAACTCGTTATGAAATCAATTACGCACGTGACTGCACAACGAAGCTCTTACTGTATGTACATCATCGTGTTTGCATTGGTGAAAGCATTAGAGAGAGTGCAGAAACTGCGTTGCAATGATTAGATCTTCAGTTTCGCGATCACCAGACACTCATCTGCTCAATGCTCATCACGGCAACATTATATGTGATGGGAATATATCTAAAAACTGCTCACAATTCGTTAATCTCGATAGCTGTATTAAGTAAAAACGTATAATATCTGTAGTAAAAGTATTCAAGAGAGATTTTTACATGTAATACGTAGCTATTTTATATGCAAGCATGTCAGCCAATCACAGCAGTGGCCGGTTACACTGAATCTCACAGCAGCCAATCACAGCAGTGGTCGGTTACACTGAATCTCACAGCAGCCAATCACAGCAGTGGCCGGTTACACTGAATCCCACAGCAGCCAATCACAGCAGTGGTCGGTTGCACTGAATCCCACAGCAGCCAATCACAGCAGTGGGCGGTTACACTGAATCCCACAGCAGCCAATCACAGCAGTGGGCCGGTTACACTGAATCCCACAGCAGCCAATCACAGCAGTGGTCGGTTACACTGAATCCCACAGCAGCCAATCACAGCAGTGGTCGGTTACACTGAATCCCACAGCAGCCAATCACAGCAGTGGTCGGTTACACTGAATCCCACAGCAGCCAATCACAGCAGTGGTCGGTTACACTGAATCCCACAGCAGCCAATCACAGCAGTGGCCGGTTACACTGAATCCCACACAGACACGCCCCTTCAAACAGAGTGTTTAAATCAGAGGCTAAAATCAGGCTAGGAAAAATGCGTTTTATTTCTAAATTATGACTATTTTTGATCTAAAAAACATACTAACATTATAAGTGTAACCCATGAAACATTATAAAATAATAAAATAACCCCATGTCAGGGGACCTTTAAGTTTGATAATTAATCTGCTATGTCATGTTTATGACAGGTTGTGTTGTCAAAGTAATGTCAAGGTGTCATAACAAAGACATCTCAAACAATGTCATATTTGCATTAAAAACGTCATAATTCAGCGAATGATACTTAACGACAGTTGTCATAAACATGCATAAAAACCTCCTTCATATTCATAACATGAAGGTGTCATGTCAGTCTTATGCACACCCCTTCAAGTAAAGTGTTACCATTTAGGTTTATAGTATGTTAACGAGCTGTTTCAAATGGATTAACTAACTAAATCCATGAAATGATCTCATGATGGAACCCCGAAAAGGTTCTCTATAGACCAATTTTCAGTTGGTAAACATGGTGACGTTTTTCTGTGGGCGGAGCTTAGTTGGCTGCAGAACGATCCCTCTGGCCGCTTCCCTAACGTTAGTATGCAAGTTTTGTTAGCTTGTTTTTTAACAATGACTGGAGAAAATCCGATTTTATCTTAATGTGCAAGGTCACTCAGTGTCCAGGACTCCGATTGTTATTTGCAAAAGTTAATTTTAACGGACGGAACCAGATTGATTGACCCGTAGACGTTACACGCTCACTCAATGGAGGATCTGACAGGATTAACGTTACCTTGGTCGAGTGGCCTGACTTCTTCACCTACCTGATAGAGAAACCCAGCGTAAAGAGAAACTGAGGGCATATACAAGATGGCCGCAGCGTGAGTGGGTGCAACACATGTTCTGTCTGCTCAATAGCTCTACATAATAACTGTGACTACAAAACATAGGATTTGTTGAATACTCGGCACAAGAAGATTACTATAGTCGTTACAATGGCATCGGATCAACAAAATCAGATTTCCTTACAAACTTTGTGGGATGGTATACAACAGATCAAGACGGATATGCTTGCTCATCTTGATTCAAAGGTTGATCCTATCCAAATAAAACTCAGCAGCATTCAGACATCACTTGATACACTTGGTGAACATGTCTCTTCTTTAGAGCAACGAATTGGGGCAAACGAGGATAATTTACAAGAACTCCTGACTCGGACTAACGAACTAACTAAAGACAATGCCTACCTGGTGGACAAGATTCAGGATCTGGAGAATCGAAGCAGGTCTTCCAATCTTCGTTTCGTCAAGATTCCGGAGTTTTCTGAGGGCCGTGATATTCTAGGCTTCATGTCCGAGCTCATCTCACTGCTTTTTGGACGAGAAAATTTCCCAACTCCTCTTATAATCGAGAGGGCTCACCGCACTCCATCATTCCGTCATAGCGATAGATCTGGTCCAAGGCCTATTCTGATTAAAATGCTTAACTTTCAGGACAAAGTGAGAATCCTCCGTCTTGCCAGAGAAAAGAAGGAACTTCTGTTTAAAGGTACTCGCATCTATATTTATCCCGATTTCAGTGCCGAACTCATGAAGAAACGCCGGTGTTTTGATACAGTTAAACGGAAACTCCGTGAAATGAACTTGAAATACTCTCTCCGCTACCCGTGCACACTAAGTGTCATTGTTGATGGCAAACCTCAAGTGTTTTCCTGCCATAAAGCTGCGGAGGCTGCCTTCATGTCTCCCATGAACTCTCCTATATAACAGGTAGTGACAGTTGGTTTGCACTAATACTGTTTGAACACTATAATTCCTGTTTGTTTGAATTCGGTTGCCGAACTTCAAGCCGTATCTGATAAGTTGATTTATTGTGAAGGTTATGTTAACACGGCCTGAAATTTTTTTTTTTTTTTTTTCTTATGGTTTCTCTTTTTATTCAATAATTGACGATTGTCTTATTTGTGCTGGCATGTCTTTTAGTTGTCTGCCGAAAATCAAACTGTTTACATCCGTTGACGTAAAATCTATTGATGTATTGCCAGTTGTTCTCAGTTGTTGTCTAAAAATATTGTTACATGTTGGACTTTTTCACATTTTGCCAGAGGCCTATTGAATTGAAAATTAATGTCGGTATTATTGGCTAATTCTTTATTGAGCTAGCTTTACTTTGTGATCTCTATTGCAGACATATGTGTGCTATTAATGTTTTTTGTTTAGTTTCTTTATTTGGCCTTCTCACGTAGATGCCTTGGCATAAGATGGCTGGGGCTGCTGGGCCTGAATTTGTGTTTTTTTGTGATAATGTTTGTTTGTGTTTTTTTTGTGTGTTTTTGTTATTTCAGTATATCATCATTCAATTGCAACCCTACTTTTTTTTCTCTCTTTCTTTTTTACTTATACTTTATCTTATTCTCTAATGATTTTGTACTCCCATGAACTCTTATTTTCAAATGAATAATCATAAAGGGTTAAAAATTATTCATCTGAATATTAGAAGCTTGATACCAAAAATTGATTTACTCCGTGCATGGGTAGTCTATCATAATCCAAATATAATTACACTTTCTGAAACATGGCTTAACAGTAAAATCTCTGACAATGAAATTCAAATTCAAAATTATACACTATATAGATCTGATAGAGGCTCAATGGGTGGTGGTGTGGCTACATACGTTTCCTCTAACTTAGTGTCTGACCTAATTACACCCTTAGTTAAACCAAAACATTTTGAATGTCTGTTTGTGAAAATTACTTTTCATCAGAATAAATATATAACTATTGGAAACGTGTATAGACCTCCCTCTGTCCCTGTAGAGTCGTCTGACTGTTTAATCTCCACCATTGACTCGATCCCTTATAAAAATGAAATGATTATTTTAGGTGATTTCAACAAAAACTGGTTAGATAAGTCTTCTACTAAGGATAAAAATAATTTTGGAAATCTAAACCTAACACAACTTATAAAGGAACCTACTCGAATTACTTCAAAATGTCAGTCTCTACTCGATTGGATACTTGTCTCTCACCCGGATAGATTTACTAAAGCGGGTGTTTTGTCTGATTGCCTCAGTGACCACTCAGCTATTTATTGTATATGGAAGATTAGAATCCCGAAATCTCCACCAAAATAGTCAATATTAGACAAATTAAGAAAATGAATATAGATCTATTTATTAATGATGTGATTAATATTAATTGGGATAGGTACCAACTAATACCCAATGTTCAGGATGCATGGGATTTTTTACATTCTGAGTTCACTCAAGTAATCGACAGACACGCTCCCTTGAAAACATCGAAGGTAAAGGGAAGACACCTGCCATGGATAAGTACAGAACTTATAAGTCTCTTTAAGCAGAGGGACAAGGCTTGGGCTGTATATCGTCAGACAAAGAAAAATGATGATTGGGAATCCTACAGGCTACTAAGAAATATCTCTAAGACAGTGACCCGCAATGCAAAATCTAATTATTATAAAGAATGTCTCTCTAATAATTTTAAAAATCCTAAACAATTCTGGAACAGTTTGAAAGCCATAATAAACACTTCGGATAAAAATCCCATTAATCAATTAAGAGATGGCAATATAATAATTTCTGACTCGCTATCTATTGCCCAAGTGTTCTGTCAGCATTTTTCTTCTGTCTGCTCTGACCCATTAATGAATGTTTCTTGTACTGATAGCTTTAAGAACATTTCTTTGGCCTGTCAAAGTACCTTTTCCTTTACGAAAATAACCCCTACTAATGTGTTAAATGCTATCAATCAATTAAGTTTGAGCAGTGGTGCAGGACTTGATGCGATTGAATCCAGATATATTAAGTTAGCTTCTTATATTCTCATGTTTCCACTAGCAGATCTGTTTAATATGTCCTTGTCTACTTTTGAGTTCCCAGCTATTTGGAAACATTCCCGCATTACTCCACTCTACAAAGGTGGTGACAGTCTTGATCCTAATAATTACAGACCTATATCAATAATCTGTTCTATTGCTAAATTATTTGAGAAAATAATATTTAATCAGTTATCACAATATCTTGAAACTAATAAGATCCTTTCACCATTTCAATCCGGTTTTAGACCTAATCACTCAACAACTACTGCTCTTTTAAAACTTACTAATGATGTGTTTTCAGCATCTGATTCTGGCAATCTTACAGGGGCTATTTTTATTGATCTTAAAAAAGCTTTTGATTTCGTGGATCACTATTTACTTTTAGATAAGCTGTATTCAATTGGTTTATCTCAAAATGCATTATTATGGTTTAATTCTTATTTACATAATAGAAAACAATGTGTTATTTTTAAAGGGAGTAGGTCTGATTTATTTGTGCAACAAAGAGGTGTACCCCAGGGTTCGACCCTGGGTCCACTTCTTTTCTCTATTTTTATTAATGATCTGCCTTTAATTTGTTCTAATTCCTCTGTTCAACTATATGCAGATGATACTGTCATTTATACGTCTAAATCACATTTATTGCAAATTCAAACTGCTCTTCAATTGGATTTTAGTATCTTACAGAAATGGCTGTTATCTAATAAACTATTGCTTAATAAAACTAAATCTTACACTATGGTCTTCGGTACAAGACATACTCTTAAAACAAAAACGAATAATTTAATTATAACGTGTAATGACGGTACTTCTCTGAATGAGGTTGATAAAGTTAAATACTTGGGTTTATGGCTTGATCCTGAACTTACATTCAAATCTCACATTGACTACCTTCTTCACAAAATTAATTTTGCAACCTGTGTTTTATTTCGATCCAGAAATTGTTTTACACTTAGTGTTAGAAAAAAACTTGCTACACAACTGATATTGCCCTTTTTTGACTATGCCGATGTTGTCTATCAAAATGCATCTAAAACTAGCCTTCTACCACTTAATACAGCATATAATAATCTCTGCAGATTCTCTCTTGGATGTTCCTATAATACTCATCATTGTGTAATGTATAACTTACTTAAATGGCCCTCACTCAATATAAGAAGACACATACACTGGCTCCAACTCGTATTTAAATGTGTACATTCTAACTATCCTCAATATTTAAAAAGGTTTCTGGTACCGTATTTTTCCATACATAACCTTAGGCATTCTACACAATATTTCTTTATCACTCCTATAGTCAAAAAAGCAATAGGACAGAGAGCATTTATGTTTAAGGCTCCTTCAGACTGGAATAAATTACCTTTAAATATACGATCTTTAACATCATTTCACATATTTAAAAATAGTTTGTCTTCTTATTATGAATTAAAATGTTCATGTTTCAGATGATACTATGTATTCATGTATGTGTGTCTATGTATGTATATATATATATATATATATGTATGTGTATATGTGTGTATGTATATGTATATATATATATAGTATAAGTCACTCTATTATTTGTTTGTGTTGGCATGTATTTGATCACAGCCTCTGTCTGGCTATCTAGTGGTTGTATTTATCTACATACTTATCTTTTTTTTTTTTTTTTTTTTTTTTTTTTTTGTGTGTAGCGTGTTGATTGTGGTATTGTTTATGTCTTTTTATTGTAATGTGTTTGATTTGTTCCTTGTTTTGTATTGTATTGTATTTAGGACCCCCTCGAAAACGAGATGGTCCATCTCAAGGGGTTTATCCTACTCAATAAACTTATATGAATATACATCTTTAGATGCCTATAACCATGTGCTGAATGGTCATGTACAAGACTTGTGTGGTACGATCCGCAGTTCTGCCGAACCAGCGCAGAGAAGACCACAATCCAGAGTGACATTACGGTGCAATATTAATGATGTGAATATATTTTCTATAAATAAAAATTCCAGATACAGCATATTAATTTTTCATTGATTCTAACACCCAACAACACAACAAGATGACATTTAATAAAAATAATAGCAATTTAAGCTCCTTATTATGTAGCCGAATCTGTGCTGGTTTGTATTGGCCGCCTGCAGTTTTCCTTTCGTTTTGCCTCCAGCTAGCGCTGTGACGTAACTGTGAGGTCGGCTCTAAATTGGTCTATATGAGACGAATAACGGAACCCTGTAAGACTCCATATATAGTTGTATTCTATGAGTCTTGACATTCCATTGCCAATGTGATGAATGAAACAGAAGTGATATTTACAACAATATTTAAACATTATTTAATCCGACTGCCAGATATTAAAAGCTTTACATAGAACTAAATAAAATAGATAAAATAAAATGAAATAAAATGCTAAATAATTTTTGTAATAATAATGTCTATTTTTTAATGTTAATAATGTTTTATTTCGACATTGGCCGAATCCACGAGCTCTGATGACGACACAGCGTTCCATGGCTGATCCCGAGCTCTGATGACGACACAGCTGTTCCACGATTGGCTGAATCCACGAGCTCTGATGACGACACAGCTGTTTCACGATTGGCCGAATCCACGAGCTCTGATGACGACACAGCTGTTCCACGATTGGCTGAATCCACGAGCTCTGATGACGACACAGCTGTTCCACGATTGGCTGAATCCCGAGCTCTGATGACGACACAGCTGTTCCACGATTGGCCGAATCCACGAGCTCTGATGACGACACAGCTGTTTCACGATTGGCCGAATCCACGAGCTCTGATGACGACACAGCTGTTCCACGATTGGCCGAATCCACGAGCTCTGCTGACGACACAGCTGTTCCACGATTGGCCGAATCCCCGAGCTCTGATGACGACACAGCTGTTTCACGATTGGCCGAATCCCCGAGCTCTGATGACGACAAAGCTGTTCCACGATTGGCCGAATCCACGAGCTCTGCTGACGACACAGCTGTTCCACGATTGGCCGAATCCCCGAGCTCTGATGACGACACAGCTGTTCCACGATTGGCCGAATCCCGAGCTCTGCTGACGACACAGCTGTTCCACGATTGGCCGAATCCACGAGCTCTGATGACGACACAGCTGTTCACGATTGGCCGAATCCACGAGCTCTGATGACGACACAGCTGTTCCACGATTGGCCGAATCCACAAGCTCTGCTGACGACACAGCTGTTCCACGATTGTTCGAGCCGAATCCCCGAGCTCTGATGACGACACAGCTGTTCCACGATTGGCCGAATCCACGAGCTCTGATGACTACACAGCTGTTCCACGATTGGCCGAATCCACGAGCTCTGAAGACGACACAGCTGTTCTACGATTGGCCGAATCCACGAGCTCTGATGACGACACAGCTGTTCTACGATTGGCCGAATCCACGAGCTCTGATGACGACACAGCTGTTCCACGATTGGCCGAATCCACGAGCTCTGCTGACGACACAGCTGTTCCACGATTGGCCGAATCCACAAGCTCTGATGACGACACAGCTGTTCCACGATTGGCTGAATCCACGAGCTCTGATGACGACACAGCTGTTCCACGATTGGCCGAATCCACGAGCTCTGATGACGACACAGCTCTTCCACGATTGGCCGAATCCCCGAGCTCTGATGACGACACAGCTGTTCCACGATTGGCTGAATCCACGAGCTCTGCTGACGACACAGCTGTTCCACGATTGGCCGAATCCACGAGCTCTGATGACGACACAGCTGTTCCACGATTGGCCGAATCCACGAGCTCTGATGACGACACAGCTGTTCCACGATTGGCCGAATCCACAAGCTCTGAAGACGACACAGCTGTTCTACGATTGGCCGAATCCACGAGCTCTGATGACGACACAGCTGTTCCACGATTGGCCGAATCCCCGAGCTCTGATGACGACACAGCTCTTCCACGATTGGCCGAATCCACAGATGGACATCTGATGTGACAGGTGGACAGCAGATCATGTGACCGGTGGACAGCAGATCATGTGACCGGTGGACAGCAGATCATGTGACCGGTGGACAGCAGATGTCCTCTTGAGTGAGTTATGCCTTCAGGGTTTCAGATATTACCTGGCACAAGTGCCAAACGCTGAAATGCCTGAGCTTATGGAGGATACTAGCTGGAAATATGGTCTTATTATAAAGCAAGGACAAACATCAAACAGAGGACAGATTGTCCATCACACCGAGGACAGATTGAGATGCTTCGCCATCTCTCAGTCCCACATGGGAAGCCAGTGAAACGGCGTTTGTTAATGTCCTGGTTTCAGAGGGGCTGTTTCTCTCTGACACACGTCAAGGTCAGCCTTGAACTCAATCTCAGTCCACAGACCTCGAGCGCAGCACTATCTGCCTGACACAGAGCAATGCCAGCGCTAATGCAGTGCCTTCCAGAACTCAACGCATATAGAGCCATTCAAGTCCAATCAGCATAGAGAGAGAGAGTCAGAATAAACCATCAATGATGCATTCAAACTTCTTTAGCAATATCTATGAACAAATATATTTTAGGCATGCAAACGTAAAAATGTATTATTAAGACAAAGTGCACTGCCGAAAAAATATTGCTTGTTTTCTTCTAAATATAAATATATTTGCATAATGCATATGCATATGAAATCATCAGTTGCTAAGTTAACAATGGAATTTATTTGATAATTGTTTTATTTGAAATTTATTTTTTAGCACACGTTTTACTATGAATGAAGATCTTTCTCAGTCAACAGAAAATACATGAACACAGATTGGACTAATGCATAGTAGCATACTTGCATAATTAATATGAAACTAACAAAGCTAAGAAGTTAAAATAATGGAATTTATTAATTGATTTATTCAACGGCTAAATATTTGTAAAATATTAATTTTAAATATTTTTCAGAGAGCACTTCGCTCAGATTTTAGCAAGAATGTGTAAAGTTATTGTCCTCCACCCTCTGAACCTGCATCTGTTGCCTGACGTGTGTGTGTGTGTGTGTGTGTGTGTGTGTGTGTGTGTGTGTGTGTGTGTGTGTGTGTGTGTGTGGTGTGTGTGTGTGTGTGTGTGTGTGTGTGTGTGTGTGTGTGTGTGTGTGTGTGTGTGTGTGTGTGTGTGTGTGTGTGTGTGTGTTGTGTGAGGAAACAGCCCTGCATGATTATTCCCGGTCTGAGATCAGGATCAGGAATCCTGTGAGTAAAGCTTGAGTAAGAGACGAAGGTCATTCAGCAATGTCACTAAAGTTAGGCTTGACTTACAATCAACACAGGGTGTGTGCTTTAAAAAATATATATAAAAAAAAAATATATATATATATATATATATATATATATATATATATATATATATATATATATATTAGGGCTGTGAATCTTTGGGTAGGCAGCGAATCGATTCGATTCACGATTCATAGGTTTTCGATTCGATTCAAGGACGATTTTTGCAAATTCAGAAAGATTCGATTCGATGCGATTCACATTAAAATTCGATGCGATTCGATTAATTCGATTCAATTCTTCATTTTTTATATGCATTCATAGGATTATTTAAATGCTTCCCCCAATGGGTCTTAGTCAGGGTGTGAATTATACAGCGGCCTTCGGGGGTCAGAGAGTGAAAAACAAAACAAAAAAAACAACGACATTTTGTCTATTGTTAACGTTAGTTCATGTTAGTTTTTAATTAATCTATTATTATAAAAAAAAAATCCAAAGCCTATAAATTAGCATTTGTCAGTGTTGGGAAAGTTCATTTTCTACATGAACTAGTTCAAAGTTCAGTTCACAAATTTTAAAATGAACTAGTTCAGTTCATAGTTCATACTTCAAAAAATGAACTAGTTCGTAGTTCTTTTTTTCCCTTATGTTGCTGCGTGCTGCTTCTTTTTTTAATTATTGCCACAGCCCATACACAACCACAGACACCAATTATTTTATCGACTGGCAAAGTTTGCACAGAAATGTAAGATTTTTCCCATCCTCACCGACCTTGTCATAAAACTCGCTTAAATGATCATACGACGCCTCCTCGCTCGCTGCTTTGTCGACTACATAGGCTACATGCTGCTTTTTGTTTTGATGACGCATGCGGCGGTGCGTGCGACACAGGTGGCTGATGTTGCCAGATTGGGTGTTTTTTTCGCTACATATTAAGGCCTGTTTACGGTGTGTTTTAGCCGGGTTTTCGCCTGGAAGGCTCTATAGAAATCTGGCACCCTATTGAACGTGAGAGAGCGTGCGTTCACAGACACCAGAATGAACGCGTTCACAGTATGGTTCATCAGGCAGTAGCCTTATTCAGTACGTTCAGTTCACGTTCGCCCAAAATATGAACGAGTTCATATCGTTCATTGAACGCGTTCAGGCACAACACTGGCATTTGTAGAAATGTAAACCAAGATTTAAAAAGGCTTTAAGTATTGTTAGTTCATCATGCATCAGAGCTCAAACATGGACTGCTCAAAAATCTGTAGATGAGAGCTATATGGGACCGAGCGCGAGCGAAATCCAGTGAAAGATGGTAAGAGTGCAGCGAGTGAAGGAGAGCTGTGAGGACGCGAAATGACAGCGCACAACGCCTCATTAATTCGCGCATGTAGTCATTTAATGTTTATATGTTTTAAAGCACTGAATCGCAAATTATTCGATTCTTAGCATTTTAAATCGATTTTTTACCGAAATAAACGATTCACGATTCAAAATACACGTTTCAAGATCGATGCATATGCATCGTCAGGATTTGTAATCGATGCATCGAGAAAACGAATGAATCGTTACACCCCTAATATATATATATATATATATATATATATATATATATATATATATATATATATATATATATATATTAAATTAAAAAATGTAAAAAAAATATATTTAATTTAATTAAATTGTATAAAATATACTATATAAATCAAAATAACTGTTTCTACAGTAATATTATAATAACATATATAAAAGCACAATAAAGTAAAATTAATTCATTAATAATAATAATAATAAATTAATTAAAATTATTGTTTCTAATGTTTCTAATTAATAATATTATAATAAATTATTATATTATGTAATTATATATTATTATTATTATTATTATAACAAGTATACTGAAAAAAAATATATGGTTTTGAATGACCATCCATAAAGAAAGTGCAGTAACAGGATCCACCAGCAGGGAAGATTAAGGATTCTGGTTTACAGAATCTGGCATCGGCACGACTCCCGACAGCGACTAACAAACGGACAGATCGCAAGAAACTTCTGATATATGAAGTTTGTATTTCTGTATTGAGCAGAAGCGTGTTGGCTCATTACAACAGATACAAATCATGCAATCTCCATTAAAGGGAAATTAATCCGGAAAGCAATTAACATTAAGAACGCAGGGTAACTGAAGTCACTTTCTTCTCTTCTCCTCTCTCACTCCGTCCATCTCTGAATCTGACATCCTCTGAGGGCCATAAATCTGACCTGATCCACAACCTGTAATTCTCACACAGCTCCGATTACTCCTGCGTTTGCTCCGAGCCGATCTCTTCCTCCTGAAATACTCCGGCTTGACATCTCTCCTGATAACAGCATCCCAGCTGTCAGAGTTCCCAACGCCGGAGGCTGAAAGAGCAGGAATGATGGAAGAGAGAGAGAGACTGACGTTGATGATTTATGTGTGGATCCGCAGGGATTTCAGCAACGGATAACCTAATCGCACCGGAGGCTTAGCGGCACGATTGCATTAAGGGCCGTTTCAAAGGGGCCCTTTCTGCTGCTGTTGTGCTTTTCCCGGTAACGCTTTGTGAAGTTGCGATCAAATCTAATGAGAAGGGCCCGCTGAGGGGCCAATCGACCCCGGCACAGAGAGAGAGAGAGAGAGAGAGAGAGAGAGGAGAGAGAGAGAGAGAGAGAGAGAGAGAGAGAGAGAGAGAGAGAGAGAGAGAGAGAGAGAGAGAGAGAGAGAGAGAGAGAGAGAGAGAGAGAGAGAGAGAGAGAGGGAGGGAGGGAGAGGGAGAGAGAGAGGAAGAGGGAGATAGAGAGAGAGAGAGAAAGAGAGTGAGAGAGAGAGAGAGTGTGTGTGTGAGAAAGAGAGTGTGTGAGAGAGAGAGAGGGGGAGAGAGAGAGAGAGAGATGTGATGAACAAGCCCGAGACTGAGTGTTTGTGCTATAAGCTGCTCAAGAGATTACAAGAAAAATGCTTGCATTTCATTTCTTGACACCAAACACACACTACAGTAGCATAATATGCATTGGGTCATTTAAAAAACTTCAAAAGATATGGGGTATAATCCACAGACTATAAAGCTGAACAGGGCCTGATGAGTTCGACTCATTATTTGTTTCAGGTTTGTACAGAGTAGAATATTTTTTTCATCATAAAGAATATGGAGCTGTTTGTGTTGTGTTACCAATTGTACAGTTAGTCACACGAGAACGCGAGAAAACGAGAACATGAGAAAACGAGAACGCGAGGAAAACGAGAACGCGAGAAAACGAGAACACGAGAACACGAGAACACATGAAAACGAGAGAAAACGAGAGAATGCGAGAACACAAACACGAGAACACATGAAAACGAGAGAAAACGAGATAATGCGAGAACACAAACACGAGAACACATGATAACGAGAGAAAACGAGATAATGCGGAGAACACAAACACGAGAACACAAACACGAGAACACATGAAAAAAAGATAATGCGAGAACCAAACACGAGAACGCGAGAACACGAGAACACGAAAACCCATGATAACGAGAGAAATCGAGAGAATGCGAGAACACAAACACGAGAACTGCAGGTTTTACTGCAGGTTTGAAAAGCCCTCATTCACACCTCTCACCGGCTCTGACCTGCAGTTCACACATCCACCATCACCTCCTACACCCCCTCCTCTCCCCCCTCCTGCCATCCAACCTGAGCTTAAGGTCTGTGTGGAGGACGTGAGCCGAGTCTTCAAAAAACAGAAGACTAGGAAAGCCTCAGGCCCAGACGGCATCTCGTCTGCTTGTCTAAAAGCCTGCGCTGACCAACTGGCCCCGGTCTTCACGCAGATCTTCAACAGATCATTGGAGCAATGTGAAGTTCCCTGCTGCTTCAAACGCTCCACTATCATTCCGGTCCCCAAAAAAAACCAAAATCACTGGACTTAATGACTACAGACCTGTCGCTCTCACGTCCGTGGTCATGAAGTCGTTTGAAAGACTGGTGTTGGCCCACCTGAAGGACATCACTGGACCCCTGCTGGATCCTTTTCAGTTTGCTTACAGAGCAAACAGGTCTGTGGATGATGCAGTCAACATGGGACTGCATTATATCCTGCAACATCTCGACAGACCTGGGACTTATGCAAGGATCCTATTTGTGGACTTCAGTTCGGCCTTCAATACCATCATGCCTGATCCTCTCACAGACAAACTGACCCAGCTCTCCATTCCATCCTCGATCTGTCAGTGGATCTCCAGCTTCCTGACGGACCGGCAGCAGCTCGTGAGACTGGGGAAACACACATCCAGGACTCTCACCACCAGCACTGGCGCCCCCCAAGGGTGCGTTCTCTCCCCACTGCTCTTCTCCCTGTACACTAACGACTGCACTTCTAAAGACCCCACTGTCAAGCTCCTGAAATTTGCAGACGACACCACTGTCATCTGTCTCATCCGAAACGGTGACGAGTCTGCTTACAGACTGGAGGTTGAACAGCTGGCTGTCTGGTGCAGTTATAACAACCTTGAGCTGAACACGCTCAAAACAGTGGAGATGACCGTGGACTTCAGGAGGAACAGCCCAGCACTCCCCCCTCTCACCATCATGAACAGCACTGTGGAAGCAGTGGAGTCATTCAGGTTCCTGGGCACTATCATCTCTCAGGACCTGAAGTGGGACAATCACATTGACTCCATTGTGAAAAAGGCCCAGCAGAGACTGTATTTCCTTCGCCAGCTGAGGAAGTTCAACCTGCCACAGGAGCTGCTGATTCAGTTCTACTCAGCCGTCATCGAGTCTGTCCTATGCACTTCCATCACTGTCTGGTTTGGTTCAGCTACCAAATCAGACATCATGAGACTACAGCGGACAGTCCGGACTGCAGAGAGGATCATTGGTGCCCCCCTGCCAACCCTCCAGGACCTGTACTCTTCCAGAGTGAGGAAGAGAGCAGGTAAAATCATCACAGACTCCACTCACCCTGGACACCACCTGTTTGAACTGTTACCGTCAAGACGGAGACTCAGATCACTGGCCACAAGAACATCTCGGCACAGGAACAGTTTCTTCCCACAGGCCATTTCCCTCCTGAACAGTTAACATATCTCCCAAGGCATATGCCTTTAAGTGCAATACCCCACTGTTTAGTGCAATATCTCCTAAACTCAGGTTATTTATATTTATATTTATTCATACTATTCAAAATACTGTATATATGTTCATAATCTGAAAATGTTTATTCTGACTAAACCCAACCGGGGCCTTATATTTTATATTTTATAGTATTTTCATATATATATATATATATTTTTTTTTTATAATTTTATTTTTAGATTTTGTATTACTGTTTCTTGTTGTATTTGTATCTGTATATGTGCACTGGAAGCTTCAGTACCAAAGAAAATTCCTTGTGTGTGCAAGCACACTTGGCAATAAAGCTCTTTCTGATTCTGATTCTGATTCTGAACGTGAGAACACGAGAACACATGAAAACGAAAGAATGCGAGAGAATGCGAGAACACAAACATGAGAACACGTGAAAACGAGAGAATTTGATCACGAGAACGCGAGAGATCACGTGAACACGAGAACGCGAGAACGTGAGAGATCACGAAAACACGAGAACGTGAGAGATCATGAGAACACGAGAACGCAAGAACGCGAGAGATCACGAGAACATGAGAACGTGAGAGATCACGAGAACGTGAAAACATGAAAATGTGAAAACATGACCCCGAGAACGAGAGAAAGAGATAATGAGAAAACGAGAATATGAGAACACAAGAACATGAGAAAACGAGAACACGAGAACGATTGAACACGAAAACAAGAGAGAACGCGAGAATACAAACACGAGAACACAAGTCCACGCGAGAACACGAGTACATGTGAAAACAATTAAACACGAGAACACATAAATGCGAGAACACGAGAACAATTAAACACAAGAACACGAGAACAATTAAACAAGAACACGAGAACAATTAAAAACAAGAACACGAGAACACATAAATGCGAGAACTCGAGAACAAATAATTCGAAGAACACATAAATGAACATGTCACAATATTCCTCATCATAATAATTCATACGGAGAATAGAGGGTCGGGGCCTGGTTGAGTTAGTTAGTAGTGTGTTAAACTGGCGGTTATGGTAAGGGGCGGGACATTTCCCAAACACACTCAAAGCACTCAACCAATCACAACACACTGCTCCAGCCGACCAATCAGAGCACAGTGTGCTTTTCAGGAGGAGGGGCTTCATAGAGACAGGAAGTAAACAGAGCGTTACTGACAGACTGGGAAGAGAGGAGCCGCAACAATGGAGAATATGAGGAAAATAATCAACATTCAAGCAGGAAAACATGTTCTAGTAGAGCCTGAAACAACACCAAGACTTGTAAAAAGACTACTTTAAATCTAAACTTGAACACATTTCTTGATGATCTCATTTAGACGGACGCTTCATGCACTTCTGGTTCTGCTGCTGTCCTCCTCGTCTACTGAAGCGTTATTCTCTCGGACAGAGACCCGACTACAGCAACTCAGAGATTATAGCACTATTACTGCATCACTATTACTACAGCACTATTACTACAGCACTATTACTACATCACTATTACTACATCACTATTACTACAGCACTATTACTACATCACTATTACTACATCACTATTACTGCATCACTATTACTACAGCACTATTACTACAGCACTATTACTACATCACTATTACTACATCACTATTACTACATGCACTATTACTACATCACTATTACTACATCACTATTACTACAGCACTATTACTACAGCACTATTACTACAGCACTATTACTACATCACTATTACTACAGCACTATTACTACACACTATACTACAGCCTATTACTACATCGCTATTACTACAGCGCTATTACTACAGCGCTATTACTACAGCGCTATTACTACAGCGCTATTACTACAGCGCTATTACTACAGCACTATTACTACAGCACTATTACTACAGCGCTATTACTACAGCGCTATTACTACAGCGCTATTACTATAGCGCTATTACACATCGCTATTACTACAGCGCTACTACTACATCACTATTACTACAGCACTATTACTACAGCACTATTACTACAGCACTATTACTACATCACTATTACTGCATCACTATTACTGCAGCACTATTACTACAGCACTATTACTACAGCGCTATTACTACAGCGCTATTACTACAGCGCTATTACTACAGCGCTATTACTACAGCACTATTACTACAGCACTATTACTACAGCACTATTACTACAGCACTATTACTACAGCACTATTACTACATCACTATTACTACATCACTATTACTACAGCACTATAACTACAGCACTATTACTACATCACTATTACTACATCACTATTACTACAGCACTATTACTACATCACTATTACTACATCACTATTACTACATCACTATTACTACAGCACTATTACTACAGCACTATTACTACAGCACTATTACTACTGCACTATTACTACACCATTATTACTACAGCACTATTACTTCATCACTATTACTACATCACTATTACTACATCACTATTACTACATCACTATTACTACAGCACTATTACTACATCACTATTACTACAGCACTATTACTACATCACTATTACTACAGCACTATTACTACAGCACTATTACTACAGCACTATTACTACAGCACTATTACTACAGCACTATTACTACAGCACTATTACTACATCACTATTACTACAGCACTATTACTACAGCACTATTACTACAGCACTATTACTACAGCACTATTACTACATCACTATTACTACAACACTATTACTACATCACTATTACTACATCACTATTACTACAGCACTATTACTACAGCCTATTACTTACACCTATCAGCACTATTACTACACCATTATTACTACAGCACTATTACTACATCACTATTACTACATCACTATTACTACAGCACTATTACTACAGCACTATTACTACATCACTATTACTACATCACTATTACTACAGCACTATTACTACAGCACTATTACTACAGCACTATTACTACAGCACTATTACTACAACACTATTACTACATCACTATTACTACAGCACTATTGCTACATCGCTATTGCTACAGCGCTATTACTACAGCGCTATTACTACATCGCTATTACTACAGCGCTATTACTACAGCGCTATTACTACATCACTATTACTACAGCACTATTACTACAGCACTATTACTACAGCACTATTACTACAACACTATTACTACATCGCTATTACTACAGCGCTATTACTACAGCGCTATTACTACAGCGCTATTACTACAGCGCTATTACTACATCACTATTACTACATCGCTATTACTACATCGCTATTACTACAGCGCTATTACTACAGCGCTATTACTACATCACTATTACTACAGCACTATTACTACAGCACTATTACTACAGCACTATTACTACGGCGCTATTACTACAGCGCTATTACTACATCACTATTACTACAGCACTATTACTACATCACTATTACTACGGCACTATTACTACGGCACTATTACTACAGCACTATTACTACACCATTATTACTACATCACTATTACTACATCACTATTACTACAGCACTATTACTACAGCACTATTACTACAGCACTATTACTACAGCACTATTACTACATCACTATTACTACAGCACTATTACTACATCACTATTACTACAGCACTATTACTACATCACTATTACTACATCACTATTACTACATCACTATTACTACATCACTATTACTATATCACTATTACTACAGCACTATTACTACATCACTATTACTACATCACTATTACTACAGCACTATTACTACAGCGCTATTACTACAGCGCTATTACTACAGCGCTATTACTACAGCGCTATTACTACAGCGCTATTACTACAGCACTATTACTAACAGCTACCCATATTACTACAGCACTATTACTACAGCACTATTACTACAGCACTATTACTACAGCACTATTACTACAGCACTATTGCTACATCACTATTACTACAGCGCTATTACTACAGCGCTATTACTACAGCCTATTACTACAGCACTATTACTACAGCACTATTACTACAGCACTATTACTACAGCACTATTACTACAGCACTATTACTACAACACTATTACTACAGCACTATTACTACATCACTATTACTACATCACTATTACTACAGCACTATTACTACATCACTATTACTACAGCACTATTGCTACAGCGCTATTACTACAGCGCTATTACTACAGCACTATTGCTACATCACTATTACTACAGCGCTATTACTACAGCGCTATTACTACATCACTATTACTACATCACTATTACTACAGCACTATTACTACAGCGCTATTACTACATCACCATTACTACAGCACCATTACTACAGCACCATTACTACACACTATTACTACAGCACTATTACTACAGCACTATTACTACAGCACTATTACTACAGCACTATTACTACAGCACTATTACTACAGCACTATTACTACAGCACTATTACTACAGCACTATTACTACAGCACTATTACTACATCACTATTACTACATCACTATTACTACACCATTATTACTACATCACTATTACTACAGCACTATTACTACAGCACTATTACTACAGCACTATTACTACAGCACTATTACTACAGCACTATTACTACATCACTATTACTACAGCACTATTACTACAGCACTATTACTACAGCACTATTACTACAGCACTATTACTACAGCACTATTACTACATCACTATTACTACAGCACTATTACTACATCACTATTACTACAGCACTATTACTACAGCACTATTACTACAGCACTATTACTACAGCACTATTACTACATCACTATTACTACAGCACTATTACTACAGCACTATTACTACATCACTATTACTACATCACTATTACTACAGCACTATTACTACAGCACTATTACTACAGCACTATTACTACATCACTATTACTACAGCACTATTACTACAGCACTATTACTACATCACTATTACTACAGCACTATTACTACAGCACTATTACTACATCGCTATTACTACAGCACTATTACTACAGCACTATTACTACAGCACTATTACTACATCACTATTACTACAGCACTATTACTACAGCACTATTACTACAGCACTATTACTACAGCACTATTACTACATCACTATTACTACAGCACTATTACTACAACACTATTACTACAGCACTATTACTACATTATTACTACAGCACTATTACTACATCACTATTACTACATCACTATTACTACAACACTATTACTACATCACTATTACTACAGCACTTCACACACATATTTCAGCATATATTGTGTATCCTAGACTGTTATTTTAGCACATTTAAATATTATTAGGGAAGCACAGATGTGAAAATGTTGGCTGATATGAAAGCCAACAAACGATATATTAGCCTATAAAGTAAAAAAAAAATTATAATGTTTGAAAGCCAATAATTGTTCAATAACGATAACATTAAAAATGATTATATATCAGCCGATACCGATATATCATGCATCCCTAAATATGATGCATTACACAAATATTTGTAATGCATAAATTATGCCTTATATAATGCATTGTATGATCTTATGAATAATTGTAACCACAGTTACATTATAAACGTTATCTAGTCATTATTACACCTTATAATGTATTAAAATATGACAAACAACTAATTTCAGATGTAACAAGAAATCTGCAATATTTTAACGCATTTTAACTTTGGTTACAATTATTTATGAACAGATATATTAAATGATGGTAACACTTTACAATAAGGTTCATTAGTTAATGTATTTACTAACAATACATTTGTTACAGTATTTATTAATCTTTGTTGATGTTAGTTCATAAAAATCCAGCTGTTTATTGTGTTAGTTCACAGTGCATTAACTAATGTTAACAAATACAACCTCTGATTTTAATTACGTATTAGTAAATGTTGAAAATAATATTAACTAAGATTAATAAATGCTGTAGAAGTATTGTTCATTGTTAATTCATGTTAAAGTGTTCCCTAAATTATAATGCATACCTTAATAATGCATTATATAATTCAAGTAAAGTGTTACTAAAAAATTTTTCGTGCAAAATCTTTAATGGTGAAATGCATTCGCTCAGTTATTCTGTCTGTATTAGGACAGGAGAACGAGCATAAAGAGAGAGTGAGGTCAGCGTGAGCATCTCCTGATGACAAGCGGAAACAGTGTGACCTCTGCGTGACCTCAGCGTGACCTCAGCGTGACCTCAGCGTGACCTCAGTGTGACCTCAGTGTGACCTCAGCGTGACCTCAGCGTGACCTCAGTGTGACCTCAGTGTGACCTCAGCGTGACCTCAGTGTGACCTCAGTGTGACCTCAGCGTGACCTCAGCGTGACCTCAGCGTGACCACATGATCCCTAGAGAGAATCGAGTGTTACACGAATGAGACGAGACGGGTGGCGGCCCACATCCACGGCACGGGGCTTTCCAGCAAAGAGCATTCTGGGAAAAACCTGATTTACAATGCATCGGCTCAGAATGAGATGAAGTGGAGTGATCCGTAAACGATCAGCGCGGAGATGCTAGGAGGTGTGCTAACCGCTAACCGCTCCCTGTCTATTTCAGGGTGCAAGATTGGACTTGCCCAGTCAAAAGGGATTGTCAGGGAGTTGTAAACACTTCCTGTCAGGAAGAGAGCACTTCCTTAATCCTGGAGCAACAGCATTCAGACACGGTTTTCCAGTCACTGCTTTCACTTCAGCTACACTGAAACTACCAAACCTGTCTCATTACCTCTTAGAAACAGCATGTGTTCTGGTTAACCTCTAATATAAGGTTCATGGCTTTGGAATCTTCTTTAAAATGTTTATTAAAACTAACAAACTTGTGTTT
>CM070824.1:1496320-1498820 GCA_036326025.1 Chrosomus eos | reverse complement strand
TACATCAATAGAATATTACAAAATAAAAAATAATGAGAAGGCTATTATCTGTACTGGATCATTTTAAAATGTTATCGCTGTACTTAATTTAAGTAAAATAACTCAAGAGGTACTGTTAAAGTAACCTTCCACAAATATTTCTTACATTTGAGATTTGGCTATGCCAGTAATATGTAGACGCTCTTTCTCAAATACCATTCACCCTTTTCTGACAAAACGTATAGGAATATGCTTATATCTAATGACATTGTGAGTATGTTTTCCAGAATCAATGAAAAAACTTTTCCTGGACAGAATTGATATAGTCAGTTTATGACAGTTTACAAAGAAGGGAGTCTAACAACAAACTAATTACATATAGGCATAACACCGTAACTTCAGCGCGGCAAACACATCGCTGGTGGGTAAAACAAAGGCATAGTGCCTTAACTCCACTGTAACTTAGGCATTCTAGAGTGCAGCGGAACAAAGCTAAAAGACTCTAACTGATGTTAAGGGCTTCTGCCTTTGCTTTCCCTCTGATTTTGGAAGTTATGGCAAAAACAACATCTTATTTTTAGCAGAAAAGAACAAAATTGACACAAGATATTTTTCCACATGATAAAACTGATGTCCATTGTTCCAAATATGGCAAAAACTCATTTTGACCAAAATTGAAGTTAAGGTCTTTTGCCTTTGCACGGCAGCACAGGGATCTGTGTTAGGCCCTTTATTATTCTCAATATATATGCTGCCACTTGGTAATATTCTAAGGAAACATGGAATTAGTTTCCATTGCTATGCTGATGACACTCAAATATATATTTCATCACGGCCAGATGAATACGCTAGATTATCCAAATTGACAGATTGTGTTAAAGAAATAAAAGATTGGATGAAGCGTCATTTTCTTTTATTAAATCCAGACAAGACAGAGGTAATACTTATCGGTTCTAAAAACCATCTACAAAACCTTTCACAGCACGACTTTAACATAGTAGGATGCCCTGTTACTTTATCCGCTACAGTAAAAGACCTGGGTGTTACATTAGACTGCAACCTGTCTTTTGAAAAACATATTTCATATGTTACAAAAACTGCCTTTTTCCACCTTAGAAACATTGCTAAGCTACGTAATATGCTATCTGTTTCTGATGCAGAAAAGTTAGTTCATGCATTCATGACCTCGAGACTAGATTACTGTAATGCTTTATTAGCTGGTTGTCCTGCATCCTCAATAAACAAGCTACAGTTAGTGCAAAATGCAGCCGCTAGAGTTCTTACTAGATCAAGAAAATATGATCATATAACACCAATTTTATCATCTCTACACTGGTTACCTATAAAGTTCCGTATTAATTACAAGGTATTGCTTTTGACTTATAAAGCTCTAAATGGTTTAGCTCCTGTGTATTTAACAGATCTTCTATCGCCTTACAATCCACCGCGCTCTTTAAGATCACAAAATTCGAGGCTTCTGGTCATTCCTAGGATATCCAGATCCACCAAAGGAGGCAGAGCATTTTCACATCTAGCTCCGAAGCTCTGGAATAGCCTTCCTGATATTGTTCGTTGCTCAGACTCGCTCTCCCAGTTTAAAACTAGACTGAAGACGCATCTATTTAGCCAGGCATTCATATAAATTTTATCTTACAGTTACTGTAAATCCGGCCTCTAGTTCATAAACGCCAGAGGAGAACTGGCCCCGACTGAGCCTGGGTTCTCCCAAAGTTTTTTTTTCTCCATTGGGTCATCTGATGGAGTTTTAGGACACCATTGGGTCACTTGATGGAGTTTTTCGGTTCCTTGCCACTGTTGCCTTTGGCTTGCTCAGTTGGGGATATTCAAATTAATTAACCAATCATTAATACAATTGATCAGCTCTACCAAACTTGCATGTCTTTTTTCCATTAATAAACAAACATTGTTAAGTTGTTTTGATTGATACTGTGAAGCAGCTTTGATACAATCTGTATTGTGAGCGCTAATATAAATATATTTGACTTGACTGAAGACTGGAGTAATGATGCTGAAAATTCAGCTTTGATCACAGGAATAAATTACAATTTACTATATATTCACATAAATAACAGCTGATTTACATTGGAATAATATTTCACTATTTTACTATTTTTACTGTATTTTTAATCAAATAAATGCAGCCTCTGTGAGCAGAAGAGACGTTTGACTGGGAGAGCATTGGCGAAAACTTCTGGACACTCGTGTTTAAATGCCATCAATGGAGCCAGAGGGTAAGGCTACGTTCACACTGCAGGCTGAAACGACCCAATTCCGATTTTTTTGCCCCTATGCGACCTGTATCCGATCTTTTTATGACAGTCTGAATGACACAGATCCGATCTTTTCAAATGCGACCCAGGCCACTTGGGTATGTGGTCCAAATCCGATACGTATCCGATCTTTTGAAATGCGACCTCAATCTGAACGGCCAGGTCGCATGTATCCGACCCGCACGCCGTTGATATGCGACAAACGTCATAATTCTGTGTTGAAGTAGGCA
>CM070824.1:1488820-1491320 GCA_036326025.1 Chrosomus eos | reverse complement strand
ATCACAAGTTATAAATAACACAATTTTCCTGCTTTAAATGTTTGCTAATCAAATTTCAGCATGCGGACTTTTGGCCAGAACACAATAGACATAATTGGAAATATCTTTTCATTTTTAACTTGAGAAAAAGCTTTTTTAGCACGAGTTCAGAGAAAAAGATGTGCATTAATTTCCCCATTCTCGAGTTTACTTGTGCGAGAGTCAAAAACATGATCATTCACTCATTACATGCAGATGATTAAAGCCTGACCCTTCATCATAAAGTATGGAAGTTGTACGAAATGGAACAAATCACATTTGCATTACGACTACCGTACCCTGTGTTCATATTTGCCTCTCTCCATTTTTATTTTTTATTAAAAATATATATTTTTATTCCTCTCCCCTCCCTCCCCCGGTACTAGGTGTATTTGTTTTTATTCTCTGTATAATGTGTTTGGTATAATTCAGTTTGAACAATTGTCAATATTGTGGGAACATGATGGAGTAACATGTTAAAGGGCACCTATTATGCCCCTTTTTACAAGATGTAATATTGGTGTTGGGTGTCCCCAGAATGTATTTGTGAAGTTTCAGCACAAAATACCCCACAGTTAATTTATTATAACCATTTGAAAATGACTTTTTTGGGGCCTGTTTTAAAAAGAGCTGTTTTGGTGTGTATCACTTTAAATGTAAATGAGCTGCATATCCCCGCCCTGCCTTTGGATGAGGGCGTAACTTGATACCTATGGCAGTCGGTAGAAGCAGAAGCTGAGAGTGAGAGAGAGACCCGCTGTTTTTTAAATATTTTAAATAGTAGCCTAAGGATTTCTCTTTGAAAGAAATACATTTTTATTTAGCAAGGACATCAAATTGATCAAAAGTGACAGTAAAGACATTTATAATGTTACAAAAAAATTATATTCATCAAAAAATCCTGAAAAATAAAAATGTATGATGGTTTCCTCAAAAATATGAAGCAGCAAAACTGTTTTCAACACTGATAATAATCATAAATGTTTCTTGATCATCAGATCATCATATTATAGTGATTTCTGAAGGATCATGTGACACTGAAGACTGGAGTAATGATGCTGAAAATACACAGGAATAAATTACACTTTACTATATATTCACATAGAAAACAGCTGATTTACATTATAATAATATTTCACTATTTTTACTGTATTTTTGATCTAATAAACGCAGGCTGTGTGAGCAGAAGAGACTCGGCAGTTCGGGCTCTAAAGAACAATATTACGAGCATTATTGGCATAAGGGATGATTTGAGGATCACAAACCTGAACGATCATGAAGAAGTTTCACACACAACACACACACACACACACACACACACACACACACACACACACACAACACACACACACACACACACACACACACACACACACACACACACATACACACACACACACACACACACACACCACACACACACACACACAACAGTGACCTCTCGACCTCCAGGTCATGCGTTTAATGGCCATCATAACCTATAGAGGAAAGATGCATTGAAGCAAAACTAGTAAACACACACACAACACACACACACACACACACACACACACACACACAACACACACACACACACACACACACACACACACACACACACACACACACACACACACAACAGGTGACCTCTCGACCTCCAGGTCATGCGGTTTAATGGCCATCATAACCTATAGAGGAAAGATGCATTGAAGCAAAACTAGTAAACACACACACAAACACACACACACACACACACACACACACACACACACACACACACACACACACACACACACACACACACACCACACACACACACACACACACGTCAGCCTTTATACACTACATAAACATAACAAGCTTGTAAGACACGGTCATAAAGCTCAATTAGTCAAGATGACAACCATGAGCATGATCCATCGCTGCTGTAAACCCAAGATCTCGAAAAAACGGTTCCTTCATCAAAATATTAAACATCATTTATTCACGCTAATGACTTTCTTCAGTGGAACACAAACTGAGATTCTGAAATTTTTACATAATCTGGGAGTGAAGCCTTCAAGCACACAAAAGCTTTCACTAATATCGTTGTACTTAATTATGTCTGTTTCACTTTGAAGTCATTAAAGTCACCATGAAATCAAATGACAGTTATTGTTGTTTTAATCATATAGAATTTTTCAGTGTTTATTGTAAATGATTTATCGGTTCACGTGATTATGGTGTTAATAATCTTGAATGAGAATAACAGCAGCTTCTCTTCTCTGATGATGTGGGCGGAGCAACCTGTCACTCACATGAGATCAGCCAATAGCAAACCACAACCATCCAACCAGCCAATCAATTCCCCACAGACACAATCAAGCCCCGCCCACATTCGTTGTTTGGTCGTATTCACGAGTGGGAAACTCCAGATTTGTGCTCCGAGTTTCCGAGTTAGAGGCTCGTCTTGTTTTGAGGGTTGATTTGTGTTGTAATAATGTATTTCGAATTATGGTAAGAG
>CM070824.1:1373820-1483820 GCA_036326025.1 Chrosomus eos | reverse complement strand
GAGAGAGAGAGAGAGAGAGAGAGAGAGAGAGAGAGAGAGAGAGAGAGAGAGAGAGAGAGAGAGAGAGAGAGAGAGATTATATTGAGATATATTGAGCTTTCATTTGTCAGAGAGGTTGTTGAGAGCGTCAGCTTGTGTGCAGAGGCTAAACACTGGACCGAGCAGCAGTTATCCATCACCGTCACACACACACACACACACACACACACACACACACACACACACACACACACACACACACACACACACACACACACACACACACACACACACACACACACCACACACACACACCATGTTAATCCGCCTGTGCTGTTAATTAGAAAAGTAGTATTTTCAAAGTGAAGGCTGCAGAAATTACTCTGACAAGCCATTGGGTGATTGTGTGTGTGTGTGTGTGTGTGTGTGTGTGTGTGTGTGTGTGTGTGTGTGTGTGTGTGTGTGTGTGTGTGTGTGTGTGTGTGTGTGTGTGTGTGTGTGTGTGTGTGTGTGTGTGTGTGTGTGTGTGTGTGTGTGTGTGTGTGACGGTGATGGATAACTGCTGCTGACATAAGAAAGCATTGTAATTCCATTGTAAATCCAGTAATGTTTGCAGAGCATTCGTTCAAAGTTATCTAGTCTTGAATAATGTTCTCAAAATTATTTATACATTGTTCTCAGAACGTTTTACCCCCAAAACGTCTTAGTTGGATGTACGTCTAAAGTTTTAAAATGTTCAGAAAACATTCTAAAGTAACGTTCCCATAATGTTTGAAGTGTGACACATTGAAACATTCTCTTAAACTGTTAGTTCACCCTAAAATGCAACTTAAGTCATAATTTACTCACCCTGGTGTTGTTCTAATGTTGTACAACCACAAAAGGAACATTTTAAACAAACGTCTCTATATAGTAAATAGAGAGCACCAAGCTTTTGGAAAAAAGACACAAAAGTATGAGAGAAAGATCCCATGTGACACGTGTCGTATTCTGCCCTACAAAGGCAAAGCGCAGTACCTACACATTTGGTCAAAAATGAGTTAAGACTTGTAATGGGCTTTATGACATGTGTTCTGTCTTGTGAAAAAATATCTGGGTTAAATAATGTCCCGTTTCGGAGATGTATTACCACTAATCTACCCATAACATGTTTGACTGGCTGGTATAAAAACTTTAAAGGCCTTTTTCTCAGTTTCTTTGTTTGCGTAGTTACTGCACTTAGCCTTTGTAGGGCAGTATATTCCCAGTGTTCTAGTGTACACGATAACGTCTGGAGAAAAACACACCATTACGTAATGTTTATTGCTTGGCCATCGCTCTTCTGTGCTTCATTAGACTCATTAGGTCTTCTTGCTCATTAGAAATCCAGATTGGCTCTGTCCCACATTACTCTTCGTGTGCGCTTGCGGTCTTGTGGACTTAAAATGGCCGTCGTGTTCGTTAATCTGAATATCTGTGTGTTCTTCACAAACAAGAAGTTATCAAGTCCACAACTATCCTGATCCGGTCCGGAGATTTCCACTCAGTGAAGAAAGACACGGATACTGTTTCGGGATTTCTAGCCGTCGTTTTTCATTCTGTCTTTCACCATATGTTTTTCCCAGGGAAAGCAAGAACTGATAAAAATGTAAATGTGTACCTAGAAATGCAATATAAGTCGCTTTGGATGAAAGCATTTGGTAAATGCATAAATAGCCTATATATAAATAAAAATATAACAACTAACTCTTGCTTGTATATTAGCACTATGTTATCGTAGCGCTGAAAACACACAGTCACGAGTCATCCCTTTCCGGACGGATAATCCCACAAACATGCGTATATGTTCTCACCTAAAACCATTTCATAAGCATTACTGATCTGAAATAACGAGCTGAGGCACGAGTCTTTAGGCTTTTGTTCTGATCATATTAATTACGTATTGACCGTTCGCTCGTGTTTTAATGTCCCGCCTGGGTGACTTTCTAGAACCTTTGTGATATATCAATACCTTGTTTGTCTTTTAATTAGGTATTGATTCACAGTTATTAAGGTTATTATTTTGGCTTTTTTCCATCCATGAAAGTGGGGAGTAGAACTAACTTGTTAAACATTTGATTT
The DNA here is from genome assembly GCA_036326025.1 of Chrosomus eos. Taxonomy (NCBI): domain Eukaryota; kingdom Metazoa; phylum Chordata; class Actinopteri; order Cypriniformes; family Leuciscidae; genus Chrosomus; species Chrosomus eos. Next base: position 1,481,741 of record CM070824.1, on the reverse strand, counting down.
CCATTGAATAGAAAGTGTTTGTAAAAGCAGTGCTATCTTCATATATAGTGCTGTTATAGTCTTTACGTCTCCATTGTTTCATTGTGCTTGCAACTAGATTACACTGATTTACAGTAAAAAACAATGGCATTTCATGGCGTTCAGTTCGTTCTGAGGACAGACACGAGCAGTGTTTTGTGCGAGACACACTGTGTAGAACAACTGAAAGCAACAAGACTCAATTAATACACTAAATATCTCAATAATATTGGCACAAATGATCATTTGTGAATGAATCACTCATTTGATCTCAAACGGCTCATCGCCACTGGTACTCACGAATCAGGCAAACAACTTTCATTTAATTTAGCTTAACCTTAACCCAGCAAGCAATAGCCGTCATCTCACCGTCTCGGTTTACTATAGGCCCGATATAGTCCAGCTGTGAGTAACACACTTCTAGCCAAAATAACCTTGGTTGCATGTTGGTTTAACCTAAAATTTGGTTGCATGTCGTTTTTTCCAAAATAACTTGTAAAATGTATGATATTCCATCATGTAATCAAAGTCAACAGTGATTACAAGGTGTTTGGTTTCATTTCTCGGACAAATTATCTAATTAATGACTAGTCTATTCTTGGACAATGGTTTAGACGTCTATTAAAGTATGTAAATGGAAATGTAAATGTATTAAAGGGTACCTATTATGGATTTTTGAAAATTGCCCTTCATGTAGTGTGTAACATAGATCTAAGTGAACGAAAACATCCTGCAAAGTTTTAAACATGAAAGTTCACCGTATTCAAAGTTATTGTCTCTCAAAAGTAAGAGTCGACTCTGAGTCGCTGATATGAATCGTTCGACGAACGATGCTTTTCCTTTGTCTAGTTGACGTCACCTGTACAAGTTATTTGAATAAGATACACCCACTTATTGCGTTCGGAGACCAGTGTTGCCAGGTCCGTATATGCCTGCACTGTTTTAAGCGCTCGTGGCTACAGAGCCAACGTAAGATAAAAAGCTTTAAAAAAAAATACAAAGCAAAAGCAAAACACTGGATAATTTTATTCGCATCTGCATCCATTGCATTTTGTGGTGTTTTACTTCCTTTTCCAAGTCAGAACGTCTACATTTGGTAGTTTCAGCAGTGTATAGTGTAAATGCAAAAATCGAATACGGGTCACTTTTAAAAGATGATGTAAGCGGGTCGTCAAAAAAATCGGATATAGTCAGAAAATCGGATTTGGGCATCAAGACCTGCAGAGTAAATGTAGCCTAAGTGGCTACAGTTCATATATACAACTATACCACAGAAGTGTAGCCCGGACCTTGTTGTGTTCGTGTCATTTTGAAGATGATTGCTTCACAAACCTAAATGCTATGGATTTGCGAGCCGGCTGATACTGAAGGAAGGTTCAGTACCGAGTTTATTTGGATCAGCTTCCTTCTCTGAATCACAAACTGTAAGTATTATTAATATTAATTGTTGCTTTTATGTTTTATGTATCATGCTCAATATGTGTGTGTGTTGTGTATGCACAGCGCATAGGTCGTCAGTTGTATTGAAATATGTGAAGTGTTTGTCGTTGTTAATGGAGTTGTCATAAAGAATATAGCTATTATAACTATAACGTTACCTCTTAGTACTGCATTATCAATATGTTTATGCGTTGGGCTAACGCAAACAAAGACTGAATGTGCTTTTACCACTAAACTTTGGGCTATGGTAGCTAGCTAACATATCACCGCAGATTAGCGTCACGCAAGGGCAGGGTTTGGAAAAATGACTCGCTAAACGATTCATATGGGAGTCGGTGAGCAAATCAAGTAAAAATAAATGCATATTATAAGGCAACAAAAGTGTTTTTTGTCATGGCATGCTCGTAAAACTGTTGTTGGGGATTCCCAGAACAATTTTAGGAACATTTTAAATGCCATAATAGGTGCCCTTTAAATTTTCACTGACGACCCAAATGTTGCCTTGTTTTAGCCTAGACGTCTGTGTTGTGTTTGACGGCTATTAGACGTCTTTTAAACGCAGAATTGCTTGCTTTCAGACAAAACCTGCACTCACATTCTCCATCTTTCTTCTGCTGTGTCATCTTTTCTTCCCTCACCGACACAATTCTCATCTCTGGATGAGATTAACTTCTTCCCTAGACAATATCTGGATACTATCTACTCCCTCATGTTCTTCGTGAACCAACGAGAAAATGGTGCAGATCAAAAGACCCATCTGAGTATATCAGTTTCTGCTCTCTCATCCTTTCTGTTGAAGTACATGCTGCTAAATCTTCATATTTCCACAACAAGATCAACACTTCAAACACACTTTTCAAAAGATTCACCTCTATCCTCAAAAAGTCTCCCTCCATCATATCTGTGACTGCCGATGACTTTTACTTTCTTCACTGACAAAACAACAATCATCAGCATTCAGCTCTCAGCTCCACACACACACCACACACACAACACACACACACACACACACACACACACACACACACACACACACACACACACACACACACACACACACACACACACACACACACACACACACACACACACACACACACACACACACACACACACACACACACATCTTCTCCTGTCTAAACTTCTCTCCAGTCCTCCTACCACCTCAAGTCTAGTTTATTTATAGACTTTCCCTTTCCACTACAAAATAGACCAAAGGCTGTACAGTTGAAAGCAGTCTACAGATAATAGAGGTAATAATAAATAAAACATAACACAAGACAAGTCAATAGTAACAAAAACAAACAAACAAAAATAACAAAAAGCAGCGAGGAATATAGCCTACATAATATCCACATAATAAAACTAAATACAACTGCCAAAATTTCAAACAAATGTGTTTTCAATGGAGATTTTAAAATATGACTCGAGGGAGCAGATGTGCTGTCATGAGGAGGAGTATTCAACAGAAAAAGCCCAATCCACTTCAGTTTTCAAGACAGTTTTTGGAATTGTGAGAAGTTAACGATTACGTGATCGTCGAGGTACATGAATTCATCTGAATTAAATAAGTAATGTATTCTGGGGACATCTTTATAAATGTATAAATAACACCATTTCTCCCACACTTTTACCACATCAACTCTTCTCTCCATACTGCCGTCTTCCCATTCCCCTTACGCACTACTCAATATTTTTTGCGTTGCACCTTTAAACTTAGTTGAAGAGTCACTCTATGTATAAACTAAATATTTACAGAAGCCTCCGATCAGGAGTAATGGTTGGAATAAAAAATAATATAAGCTCTTCTTTACCTGACAGACTTTAATTCTTTAGACATATATGATAAAGCTGACATTTACACGCTCATATTTTAAGACCATTTGTGGTGGCTGAGGAGATTCCCCCTCTATGTAAAGCGTTTTGAGTGCAGAGAAAAGCGCAATATAAATGTAATGAATTATTAATATTATTATTACATTTTAAGAGAGAATATTATATGAATAGATTACTTTGTTAGCAGCTCATCAACACGAACCCGTCCTACAGCGCCTCTGTGTGCATCTGTCCATAGGTCAAACAAAATCAGTCATAATCAATGAATGTTATTTCTTATGGGTTTGTTTTTGTATCAATATTAATTTATCCTTATTAATTTTGATTCAAATACAATTTCTGAATGTTATGTACATATAAAAACACTTATGTTATTCATGATTAAGTGTCGTATTTAATGGAAACGTATTTTTACTGTTAGTTAAGTGAGGCAAAAGAAGCTAAATAAAGGATAAACTGAAATTCCCAGCATTTAAACAACTTCTGCTCGCATATTTGAAGGCTGCTATTGGATCATCGAGGGTAAACGTCATATTATGCGACTACACATTACTTTACGGAGAGCTTATTGAACAAATGGTTGATATGTTAGTTACAAACTAGTTATTTACAAATTAGCTAGTAGTTAGTAATACTTAACCAGACGCGATGCAATAAGATTCTAGCGACAAATAATTTTTGTCTTCTCCTCTTCTCCATCAACACCAGAGAGTATTGAGGGCGGCTTCTGTCAAATTGAGTGATTTATTGCCATCATAAAGCCCCTCCCCTACCCATTTATGGCCTGGGTGGGATTTTCCCACGTTAGCCCCGCCCCTTTCCCCGCCCACTTCCGGGTATGTCATGTGACCGTAGGAATTCCCTAGACTCAGCCCCTCATCCCCCCAACCCCTCCCTTAGGGGTGTGAACATCTGTAGAGTTGTGGGGTGGGGGTGTCACCCCCACGATTACTAGCTCTTAATGTGAAAATGTTCAAAAATGATAAAAAAACATTCAAAACAATCTTTTTTAAGAAGGATGACAGAGTCAGAGATGAGTTTAGTGTTTTTTATTAAAGACTTTTTCATACACTTTAAAACAATGTGTTAAAAAGTATATATTTTTTCTTAAAGTACTCAAAAAATGTGTTAGTGTTATTACATCAAATAGTTGTGCTTTGTAACATGGTTAAATGTTAAAATGTCATTTAAAACGTTTTTTCAGTAAAACAAGAGTTTTTTTTTTTTTACCTTAAAATGGTTAAAACTGTTTCAAACACAGCATAATATTTAAACTATATGTTTAAAATCATTTTCAGTAAAACAAGTTAAAGAGTTTTTTTTACCTTAAAATGGTTAAAACTGTTTCAAACACAGCATAATATTCAAACTATATGTTTAAAACCATATTAAAAAAAAGACCTTGCGTTTTTTACAAACCGTTTTGTTGAATAAAGAACACGAGTTAACCAGTTCGCTGTTTAAAGATGTGTAAAAGTGAACAGAGTGCATCTTCTCCAAAGTTGAGAGATTTTCAAGTAATCTCCGGGGGAGCATAGCGAAAACACATCTGCTTACATGAAAGATCTGACCAGAAATGACGATCTGAAAGAGCGTTCTGAGCCACACGCAGACTCCTCCCACGACACGCCTTCCACAGCGTAAGCGTGGGAAATACAACAAGCGTCACACATACGTCACACACACACGCACATAATGAAAGAGTCCACCTCCGCCGCGGTCTATTTAAAAAGGAGCTCACGTTCTGCGGGGGAATACTTGTGATTTTTTATTCAACTAGAAACTATGGCTTCTGCAGCACCCAAAACTCCTGAGAGATGCCTTGATGAGGTTATGGAGGATTTAACATTGGCTCCGCGAAAAAAAATACATGGACCGCCACTAACACGATTTCTCCACGAGATGGCGGACCACGTGAAGTACACTTTTCACCTGTCTGGAGGAAGGGCGTGCGCGTACGAGTTTGACAAAGACATGCGTGAAGTCAGACTCTTGAACGTTGATGACGATGATATGTTCACGTGGAATACTTCTGAAGACCCTGATTTGGTTTTCACAGAAAGGGATTGGATACTATTTTACACAAAAGTGTGGAGAGACTTGAAAGACGGCGGTGATGTCCCTCTTTTCATCGGCGAGTGGCAAGGATTATCAGCTGGTACGAGATACCGGATCCTCGCGGATAATGCCAACAAACATCCTGACGACTACATATACATTTTATGCAGTGATTTCGCGTCGGGTGCATCAGAATGCACATGGCCCATTGTGGAGGCCGAACATTTGAAATACTACGATTTAAAATTTATGTTTCAATGGAAAGACCTATCCGTATTGGAGGAAATTTTTTCTAAGATCATGCAGTTCTTTAAATGGAGTGACGCGTATGATAGATACAAGGCTGTCAAAGTCAAACTGTTTCATCCTGATTGGTGCACACCTGCAAGGAGGGGCGTGTATATAGCACCGCCTACACTCTACAAACATTAATACCCGCCCACACTGCCATTCTGTCTCAAACACTCAACATGTCTCAAGAGGATATCACAACCCCGTTCTCTCCTAACGGATCTATTGATGGTTACGGAGCAGATGGATTATCAGATGCTATTAATGGATATCCTCAGAAGAGCATCGAATGGCTAAATAAATTTTGTACTGATCTCGGATATCACAACCTGTCTTTCCTCACAAACTACGCGGGCGCTGAGCGTGCAGCTGCAGTGGCTGCTGATGAACCAATCAACGATGCCCCGGACACCACCGGCGACGCGCCGGACGGATGCCTTGGCGATACTGGCCACCGGATTATTAAAGCAGTCGTCACTGTCATATTGGAATATCTGATTGATAAGCAAATGAAGAAAGACTGCGTTGGATGTACCGTAGACCACCCATCCCAAACAAGACATTCGTGTCTGTTTGAGCCTGCTGCTTATTATTTTTATGGTTGTTTTGATGAGATCAACCTGAAACTTCTTCAGCCAGACTTGAAAAAGATCTTGGCTAAGACTTTGAAACTGTGTGGAATAACGACTCATCTGCAAAGAATCCAGGGGTCTATCGAGACGATTTTGTTTGAGCTCAAAGATGAGATGTACATAGTGGAACGCTTGGGGTGTATCAGACAGAAGCTGATCGACGAGAGCTGTGAACAGATCGTGTACAATGCTGTAGACACCTGGAAACTTGCTGATGCTGAAAACGCCGACTCTACCTGCGTGTGATGATGGGGAATTCCTGTGCCTCCTGGATCACCAAACATTTCTTTAAATCACATATTAAACGTGAAATATCAAAGCTGTTGTACATTATTATTGATGATCATACGTCAAATGCCGACGTGACTGCGGATAATACGGGTCTAACGAAATTAATGTTTCAAATGAACACTGTGCGTAGATTATCGAGTGACTGGAATAATATGTTGAATATATCTGTAAACAAAGATGCATGTATAATTGTCAAAAACATTCTCGAACTCATGCCTGAATGCAAGGAATCTCTTAGAATAGGAAATATTGTATGTCTTTGCACGTATGTAACAGATGTCTGCAAACTGTTAAGAAAAGAGCACCAGGATGTTTGTAAAATTATTGATATTATGACCGAATACATGTTGGAGAAAAATTTTGAAATGTGTGTGCATTTTATTTTGATGTTTGGATTAGCTACTACATAATTAAACCTGTGTATGTTGTAACCCTATACTTTTTTCTATTCTGAAATAAAAATTAATAAATGTTCCTGAAATAAAAAAACTTTATTGTTTGTTGATTGTAAAAAATAAATAAAAAATAAAAAACTGACCAACGACGTTGTATGTTTCATTATTTTCTGAAATAATAATAGATAATCCTGAAATAAAACTGAACAACATTACATGTGTTTCATTATTGTCTGAAAAAAACTCGTAGTGTCGACATGGCAGAGCTAATGAAGAAAATTTACTACGACCCTGCGAATTCTGGTGCTTTGGGGGGTAAAAACAGATTAAAACGGGCTGTGTTACAGCAATACAATGTAAAACTATCTGATAAAGAGGTGTCTGATTGGCTCTCCAGTCAAGACACATACACTCTACATCGTACTGCACCAATAAATTATAAACGAAACCGTGTGATGGTGTATGGAAAAAATCACCAATTTCAGGCCGATTTAGTTGACATGTCGGAATTCTCACAACAGAACAATAATATTAAATACATAATTACGGTTATCGATATTTTCAGTAAATTCGCTTGGACACGCGTACTGAAAAATAAGACGGGACCGGAAGTGACTAAAGCTTTTCTATCTATTTTGAGAGAAGGCCATATACCTGCAAAATTACAAACAGATAAGGGTACAGAGTTTTTCAATAAGCATTTTCAACAGTTGATGAAAAAATACGGTATACACCATTTTGCAACAGCCAGTGATCTAAAGGCAAGTGTGGTTGAAAGATTTAATAGGACTTTAAAATCACGTATGTGGAGGTTTTTAACAGCTGTAAATTCCAAACGTTACTGTGATATATTGCAAGATCTGACAGAGGGGTATAATTCCAGTTATCACAAATCCATTAAAATGCGCCCGTTGGATGTGAATAAAGAAAATGAAGATGTAGTGTTTAATAATTTATACGGGAAAATACGTAAAGAGACACCCAAATTTAAATTCTCAATTGGTGATGTTGTGAGAGTCTCTAAAGTCCGAGGTATATTTACTAAGGGGTATGAGCAGAATTATACAGAGGAATACTTCACCATAACTGCATGCATTCCACGTACCCCACCCGTCTACCGATTACAAGACTTCGATGGGGAATTTATCGATGGGTGTTTTTATGAGGAAGAACTACAAAAAATTATTGTTAGTGATGATAAATCATTTAAGATTGAGAAGATTCTGCATAAACAAAAACGAGGAAAAGTCACGTACGTTCTAGTCAAATGGTGGGGATGGCCCTCCAAATTTAACAGTTGGATAGCTGAAAAACAGGTGCTGGATCTGCAGGGCCCGTTAAAACCATAGAGAATTCATGACAGATGTCATTAAATAATAACCATGGCTGAGGAAGGATTCTACGTCACGCTCCCATGCAACGCATCGATGAACATCTACCCCGATAACAATATATCTAATTACAGAACTAGATTGGCTAGAAATATAAATTTAAAAGGTCTGTGGGAGGTGGCATTGGTCGAATTTGAATATCCATTGACATGGTATACATTTAATGAGGATGACGCAGTTTTCATTATTGTTTGTGAACAACGTGTACTACAGAATAACTACGAGCTTGATGATGTAAGGGGTGATACGTTTCAGAATGCTCTAAAATTATCAACGAGTCGGAATACATTAAAATGTGGGTATTTTGAGGATGTACCCATTTTGCTCAGGGATATAAATGTCTCTCTCCCCCAGAGGGTACGTCTCGCCTACGACCGTATAAAGAATAAGGTGTTTCTGAAAGCACCTCACAGGACTTCGTTGACATTTTATGGCAAACTAGCGATCATCCTGGGTTTAAAACCGGGGGTTTCTATAGAAACTGTAAACAGTTCGGATGAACATCAAGACACACACATCACATATGCTCCATACCAGGCTGATATAAGAGCCGGATTCTACACACTGTACGTATACACGGACATAATAGACTATCAATCAGTTGGTGATGCATATGTACCTTTATTAGCAACTGTATATATAGATGGTGAAACTAACAATACAGTCAGTGTCAGATACGACAAAGCTCATTACGTACGGGTTAATAAGAGCAGCATCACAGAAATCTCTGTTGATGTAAAAGACGATTTAAACCAGGACGTGCGTTTCACCTACGGAAAGGTTGTTACCAAACTGCATTTTAGACCTGTGAAACATCAACCGTTTTAAAATGTCTTATCACGCTCCGTACAAAGCGGATCCCGAACGCTACATATCATACTACAGGGCTCAGGCCGGTAATGGGCTTCCGGGGTACGCAGGGGGAGGGGTTATGTACGGGTCCGGATTTGCTTCAGGGATTGGTGGACTTTTTAAAGGTCTTTTTCGAATGGCTCTACCTTTTTTTAGAAGGGGGTTCAGTATAGCAAAACCGCATTTAAAGTCAGCCGCTAAAAACATAATGAGTGATGTTGTCACCAGTGCTCTAACAAAGTCTTATAATAATAATAATGAAAATGGACAGGAGGGCCATGGCATGATGGTAATGTCACGTAAACCTCCAGGTACCCGTATGAGAAGAGGGCGTGCCCTTGCTGTAAAGAAGACTAGACGCTCTAGCAAAACACGCTCAGTTACAAAAAGCAAGCGAAGAACTAGCACGAAACGGCTGAAAAGATCTACAAATTTAAAAAGACGGGGTATCACTATTTTCTAAAACATGTCTCTTTTACACTGTATGTCTGACGAGTGCATTAAATCAGAGCTGGATCTGTTTACACTCCCTTTGACACAAACAGCTATTGAAAAAAATACATATGTGGAGATAACTCCAGTGTCAGCTTTAACAGATTCGTCCCCATCGAATTCTTCATAGCGGGGGCTGGTGAAGATTACACAGATCTGAATAACACTCTGCTATATACACGCATCAAAATAACTCTTCCGAACGGTGATCCCATTCCTGATGGAGCTCCAACGTCTTTGATTAATTATCCCGGAGCCTGTATCTTCTCTCAGGTCGATGTCTCTTTAGGCGATCGTCTAGTGTCTCATAGTTCCAACACATATCCCTACAGGTGTATCATAGAAGCCCTCATTAATTACGGAAAAGACACTCTCGAGAGTAACTTTTCAGCAGGTTTATTTTACAAAGATTCTTCAGCGGACATAGATGCTACAGATCCTGGAGGCGCAAACGCGGGGTTAACAAAGAGAGCAGCGTTCACAAACGCCAGTAGCGTTGTAGAGCTACTAGCGCCAATTCACAGCGACATCTTCTTTCAATCGAAGTTGTTATTGAACGGAGTGGATATACGGGTTCGTTTAACTCGTGCGAAAGACGCATTCTGTCTGATGCGTAATGATGCCATCGATTATAAGCTTAATATACTATCGGCTTCGCTTTTTGTGAAAAGAGTCACCGTATCCCCAGCAGTGCGCTTGGGGCATGCGCAAGCTCTTCTCTCGACCACTGCTAAATACCCCATAGACAGAGTGTGTGTAAAAAATTTCTCAGTACCAGCAGGTGCACGTGTATCTAACCATGAAAATCTCTTCCTCGGGACGCTGCCGAAATCTATCATTTTGGCCATGACGGAAAACACAGCCTTTTCCGGTGCTTACGACAAAAACCCTTTTGCCTTTAAACATTTTCATCTTGAATATCTTACGTTGACCTGTGATGGACAGCCGATCCCTTCTCGCCCCCTTCAACCGGAATATAATAACGGGTCTGCCGTGAGAGAGTTTTATCAGTTAGTGACAGCCACAGGCCGACATCTAAAGAATCAATCTATGGTCATAGATCGTGAAGATTTCCTGCACGGATACACCCTATATGCGTTTAACCTGACACCCGACGAGGAATGCGGTCAACACGTTTCGTTGATTAGATCAGGAAATATTAGATTAGAAGTACGTTTCAGAGTACCCCTCCCACATCCTGTTAATATTTTAATATATTCAGTTTTTGATTCAATTATAGAGATATCAAATCGGAGACAGGTGTTCGCAGATCACTACTGAAATGAACACTGTGCAACTGACGGGGTTGATGGATAAAATTTCCTGTAACACAAATTTTTTAGGTGTACTACCGAGCAATTACCTACCCAAAGAGCCTTTAAAGGATATACCGTGCATGCTAATTTCGAATACACAGGCTTCAGACGAACCAGGAGAACACTGGATCGCAGTATACATACGTCGAGATGGCGTCGGCTGTTTTTTTGACAGCTTTGGTAACACACCAGATGCACATCGTTTTCCTGCATCTTTTCATAACTTTCTAAAAAACAATTCTACAGTCGTTCAGTACTCAGACAAACAAGTTCAAGATTATGCTTCCGACACCTGTGGACAACATTGTGTGTTTTTTCTGTATTATATATCAAGAGGCTATGAATATGAGAATGTTATAAAAATGTACCATAATGATTTGTTAAAAAATGACATCATGGTCTCTCTCTTTGTGAAAAAATTGAAACCTAGTCTCTGTAACGGTAAAACATTTAAATGCATTCAGTGTGTACAGTCTGGCAAAACATTTCAGGTGTATTAATGTGTGGTGTGATGTATTGTTTATGTGTGTGATGAATAAACAAACTTGTAAAACAGATTAAACGTTTTCTTTTCTTTATTGACATCAGATATTAGTATACAGCTTAAAAATACAGTTACATAATTATGATATACACAGATTTACATCCAATAATATTTGTAAAACAGATAAACATTTCCAATTATACCGATACAAAAAAAAATTGCTAAAAATGTAACCATTGCTTAGTGTCTAATGCAGGCGATTTAAATACATCTGTATCCGGTGTGTCTGAAGGGATGTGTGGTGATGTGTTACGACGTCTTTGTTTTTTCAAAGACTTTGTCGGTACATCCCAAAACTATCCCCTGTTGTTTTTCTTTTAAGTGAATCAATCATTCGTTTAACATGTTGGTTACTTATTGTTGAGTAAGGTATGTTTAAAGAGGAAAACGCATCCAAAAATTCACTCCATCCTGTTGGCCTACGTTCATCGCGTATCATTTGAGGCATTGTTACGCTTTTCAACAGGTCAAGCATATGAGATCCTGCAATGATTTTCCCTTTATAAACAAATTCTCCGGTGTCTGTCCATGAAGACAACTGCTTGGACTTAGACATTTTATCTAAAATGTATTTTACATTTTTCAAGCTTCTCCGAGACACATTGTTTAGCACCTCTGATACGATTACGTCTTCAGTGCCGGTCTCAGTCCTATCAGCTACACTATGAGAGGTGACAGGTGCCTCTTCATTTTCACCCTCCTGACTCGGCACTGTCAGCGTTAAAGTGCTGCTATCCAGATCGTTATGCTTTGACACAGAGAGAAACCTCTGTAACATGTGTGTGTATAGTTTTGCTTTTTCATGTGTGTCCAGATCATGTCTCTGTAATATCTCTCTTATAGATGAATCCAAGTTTTCCTCCACGGCCTTATGGATATTTTCACGCGGCGGTACATTCCTTAGTCTATCTAATTGATGCTTTGGCACAAGATACAATTTTTCAGTATGCTGCATTTTTTTTTTTCTCCTCAGATTCAGTTTCTAGTTAACAAATTAGTTATGAAAGGTAGTGCACAGATAAAGCAGGTAGTAAAAACCCTCCTTTTTGGTTAATCATACGTCTTTTTCTTGCAATATTGATCTTTTTATTAGCAATGTATTTTATTACCGTCTTTCTCCTTTTTAAAGAGCCGTGCTGTTTTGCAGTTAGAGGGATCTTACCGTGAAGAATATTGAGGGCCACTTCACATAGAGCCAGTATGAACTCGTCAGGTGCTGAATTCAGAATAACCTTTCGCTGTTTGGGTGAGCTCTTGTATAATAACTTTAAAAGGTACAGATTTCTGGAAAGCCTCGAAGTCATTTTAAACTCCTTTCTGGACGTAGACCACAGGATAGTCAGACAGTAAATCAGTTCTGAGTCTAAATCTTTCAGGTGTCTGTGTTTTATAATCTATTAGCAGGTAGTTGAAAGGAAGACTAGTTGCATCTTGGTAGGCTTCAATAAAAAACTTTGTATTACCGGGAAACATCTGACGACCCAAAACACCAATCTGGTGCTTATCTCGAGGGTTTTTAAATATTATTAAATAATTAGAGTTAAGCCCTATTGTTCTGGTAGATTTACCCTGAAAAAATAGATTCTGTATCAGTAGCAAACAACTCATATTTTTGTGATGTACATATTGTGTAAATAATCTTCTCGACTTCAGAATTGGACGCTGCTTGGCCCATAACATCATCCAAAATTAATAGGGATCTCTTACCAGGAGGGAATAATGAATCATCATCCAATTTCTTTGGGATGTTTTCAATGAATTTAATATCAAAAGCATGTAACAATTCATCGTATAAAGATTGCCAACATGTATAAATGTACACATAATTATCAAACTTCACAGAACACATTTTGTCTGAATTATACATTAGAGTCTTTACAAAAAAGTTTTCCCACTATTGCTTGGACCGCTGATCACTGCGGAAAAGGGATGTTGCAGTCTGCAGTCAAAAACATCAGTTTCACACATATTCACAAAATATTGTTAAAATCCGTAAGGCAATGTTGTGTAGTCTGGTAAAAGGATGCGTTTGTTGTACACAATTCTGAAACTTTTCACGACTGATTTATTATGCAGTGTGAAACGCAACTTATTGCGTTTGATGGTGTCCGAGTTAGCTAGCAGCTGTTGGCTGACACCTGTCTCAACATATGAGTGCACTAGACCAGTCAGACTCTGCAAGTTAACTATTTGAGCGTTTTTGGCGTGAAGCGTAATGCCTTTTGCTTTGAGACATGTATGTCCGTTTGCTGTGGCAAAACCGTACGATTTCGGACCCGATGCCGCAAACACCGAAATGAAATCGCCTGCCTCTAATTCACTGGTGAGCTGACCCAGATATGCACCTGTTTCAGGAATCCATTCATCGTTTTTCGATACAAAAATAATGCTGTCTGTATCTGAATAAAGCACACGTTTATCTAATTTATCCAAAAGATTATAGAGTTCAAGTCGTGCGTATGCTGTGGTGAATGCACCGATAAACACGTTAACATCACGAGTGGGGGAGGGATCTTGCTCGCCATAAGACCATTGGATTAAAGCCACTGTATCAGATACAAATGAGAAATGTTTTATCACATACGCATTACTAAAAAGCCTCTGAGTGAACTCTTCTGGATCTGTAAGAAGCTCCGCAGTCGGAGATGACTTCGTAAACTAAATCTACCCCAAAGTGTGTTAAGAATAAGCTTACTAATAGATCGTTTTGCGGGGTTGTGTGAAATATTAGAAATATCCAAACTAATACCCTGATTTTCAAGATAATCGTCAACATAAGACTGTTTGTCTTCGTCTGTCACTACATGTGTGGGAAAACCTGATGCCTCCTGTTTGAATTTTAGAAAGGTGTTTACATAATCACTGAACAACGTGTCGGATGTCTGTTCAAAATGCCAGACTTCATCCATTTTCAACACTTTATATCCGTGTTGAATAGCTCTCTGTAATTCAATGGATACCCACGTAGATGTAATACATCTGTCTTTATCCGCGTGTGTACATTGAGGGTCCTGAATCTGATTCTCTAGACAAGATTTGCAAAGGGGAAACATAAGTTTACCGCCACACCTGTAAGGCAATACAGGATGAAACAGCTTGCGAGGGGGGAGGACTGTTGCCTTGATAAGCCCAAAATAATTCTCTATAGGTTCAAAATCCTTAAAAATTATCTTAGGATGTCCTATAGGATATGTTTTACACGACTGTACGTACGGATACAACGATGTGAAATCATAATAATCTACCCTCTCATCATCGGTGGTTTTGTGATAGAGTTTATATGCGTTTGTGCGTCCACCGTATAAAGCATCACGAGGTTTCAACCTCTCAGGGGCTTCGTAAGATTGCATAAATTGTATAACATCCGGATCTGATTGTTTTGCATTAAGCCATTCACATTCCCATATAGAGATCACCCGCAAGGAATACGTTTTACGCAGGGTCTCTAGTTTGTCATCCGTCTGTCTCCTGAGAGATCCAAAAGACATTTTTGATAAGGGTTGAATTTCTTCAGCCTTAAATCTGCATGAATGACCGTGCATGAAACATCCTAGATATTCTAAAGCTGTTTTCACACCATCATCACTCTGATAATATCCATCTACATGATAAGGGCCGATCTTAGCTTCCCCGTGGTTCAATGCGTGTTGCACATTCACATTATGCTTTTTTTGAAAATATTCTAACCACTGTATAGACGAATTTGAGAAAGTTTTGTGCTGATTAACGTACGCGTGGCTGTGGGTGAGGGCCAGTGTGTCGCTTGTCAGAAAATTAGTTTTGAACACTTTCATACATGTTCCAGCCAATGTCACAGTTTTAAATGGATCAATGTTTGTACATTCGATGAATTCTTCGCGATATTTTACACAAGCCTGACGTAGAATAATTACATCATTCCGACAGTAAAAAGCAAGCTCTTTTTTTAAGTCAAACAACCCCGATACGTCAGCGTACCAAAGATCAAATCTGGTACGATCGACCTGACTCATTGTCTCATAACCGTAAAACTCTTTTGGAGGGTACGGACCCAGATAATCTGCATTCTCTGACCTGTTGAAGTGATGGGGGAAAAAACCCTTATCACTCACACTTAGGTTTAACGCTGCAGGTATCTTGCTTAACGCTAGAGGGAGAAACTGGTATGAGTCGATATACCTCTGTCTAAACGTACGATCATACATGTATAAAATACGACACCCTTGCATGATAATTTTCGGCGTCAACCCTTCGCTGGTGAGGTGTTCGACTAAAATAAAATTGTCAAACGCCGATCCGTTGTGGCTACGAATGTATACCCCGCATATTTCGGACGCCTAAAGTGTTTAATTAGAAGTTCTACACATTCCGTACCACCTGCTTCAAACGTCTCGCCGGCGTGTGTCATCGCACACACATAATTAGCTGTGTGTCTACCATTTTCAAACATGGTTTCAAAATCGTAATAAATGTATTTCTCGTCATGTTTTTCAGGTTTAAGTGGTTGAATGTAACATTCATGATACCCATCATCTGTCAAGATCTCTCTGCAATGTTCGCAACTCTTTGGAGAACAGACGTGGGGGCTTATCTTATCACCTTTTCTGGCCACCCTATAAACAGTGTGACATTTTGAGCAAAAACGAAAGGTATCACATTGCGATCTTTCATCAGGAACTCGTGATTTTTTATGTGTTTCGTAGCAGAATGTATTTTTACAGAATCTGAGACATTCTGAACATTGTCTATGTTTTGTAACATGCATCCGACACTCTGACGTATTGCATACTTTACATACATATTTGCAAGCATGCAATCTTTTGTCAGAGAACCCTTTGTGGCAATATTCGCAAACGTAGCTACACCCTATAAAACCTTTCAAATTTTTTATTAGATGGTAATGTCCCTCATGATTATACAGGTTCACAGTTTTTGGATGAATTTCATCCGTGTTTTTGTACACTTGCAGTTTCCCTGTACAGTCACGATGAAATACCACGATTTTTAGATCATATTTTTTTCGAAAGCAGTCAGATCGTGAAATCCTATTTTTTCATGAGGTGTGAAGCCACAATTTGTATGGATCTCGTACGCCTGTATTTGTAGTTGTTGATTTGTAAAAGACGGATTGAGAAAATAGGCTAGGCAATAGCTCAAACACATACTATTTTCGATATTATTAGGGCTGAATAAATGCATTTTTTTCTTCTCTATAGTATCACTGATCGCGAGAGTCGTAATATTTCTACGAGGCCCTCCTGCCGGTTTGTCCATAGCTATAGAAACCTGTAATGACAGTGCGGCGTCCGTGCTTACATCCGCGTTACTCTGTGTCGCCTGCTCAATCTGATCGATAAATAATGTGGGGTCGTGATTGTTGTCGGGTGTTAAAACAGTGTTGATGGACGTAGGTAAACTATCCCCCAAAAGGGCTATATTAATATAACCCGTGTCGCCGGCCAACAATTGAGAAAAACCTACAACCTCATTTAAAATATTATGCAAATGTATATTATAAGTAGCTAAATCATTTGTGTCTATTTCACGGAGGTTAAGCGTTCTATTAATTTCTACCCCGTTGAAACGTGGTCTTGGTATTACTGTGAAATCACCAGCATTGCCTCCCTCAGTCGTGAGTCTGTGTATCTCAGCCTGACTCAAACCCATCTCTGGCTGCCGCGGATCATAGCTCGTTTGCGGTGTGACCCCCGCACCTGTCTGTACGTTTTCATTATCATTATGTACGGGTATTTCACCCCAATTTCGCTGTTCAGCTATAATATTTCGCAATCGCTCGGTTGTGGATAGGCCGTCTGTGTTTAACATTCGTAATTGTTCATTTATTAAAATACGCAGCTGGTCATTATTGCGAGACCTAGATCTTTCGCGGTCATCGTCGTCAGAATTTGAGTCGGTTCGTGCCCTTTTAGAAAGCATTTTGAAATGGTTTATTTAAAAATTGTGTAAAACAAAAACGTATCCTTCTACCACCATACATAAACAATAATGATGTGTGTAGATAACAGGTCGTAACAGGAATACAATAACAAACAGATTACAATATCAATATTGGTAACACTAAAACAGATAATCAAAATAATTAAAAATAAGAACAGTAATCGAATTTTTAAAAGCAAAATAAGTGGATAATCATCATCTTCTCATGAATGCTTCATGTAATTCTCGTAATAATCTTTGAACTATATTTAGTCTCTCAGAGAATAAGGACAAAGCCACAGTTAGTAGCTGTAGATCCTCTCTTACCTGGGCATTCTCTCCACGCACGGCTATAAGTTCGTTACGTAAATGACGATTTTCATTCAGTGTTTGTTCGTGGCAATTCCCCCAAAAATCGACAGCACTCCTCAGTTCGCTTGTGTGTAGATCCTGTCGCTCTATAATACGATGTAGAAGCGAGATCAACTCTCTTTGGGAATCGTGGACGATGTCCTCGGTTTGTTGAAACGATAAAGGTCTGCTCACAACGTCTAAAATCCTTAAAAAATTTCTATTAACGCCGCGTAGCATGTCATGGCTCAGGTCCCGCAGTTCGCTGTCTCTGTATGCAGGTCTAAAATATCCTGGTGAAGCATCGGAACGCGTGCTGCTGCCGCCTGAGGATCCCTGCTCAGAGTCGATAGTGTCCAGCACTGCTTCTTGGGACTCCAAGAAAATCTCTAAATCTCTTTCGCAGTAATCTTGTGCTGGGGGAAAAAAAAAAAAAAAAAAACATAATAATACGTTGTTATTATATGATTTATTTGTCAGATAAAATATAATGTAAAAAAAAAAAAAAAAAATCTTACCGTGATCCTCAGGTGTATTATACCCGTTGGCTCCTCCGGGGTATATACGGGGAAACCGTTTTATACAGGGGCTTGACGTCGACGTGGGCCTGCACTCAAACGGAGTGTTTTGTTCTGTAAAATAAAATATTAATTTATTATTTTTAGATTTGACAAATAAAAATAGGATAAACCAAAAATTATCACACACCTTCGCATGGATATTCTAATTCTTCACCGGTGTCTGAATCATACGCTCCATAAACATCACGAAGTCTTTTAATTCCACGACCGCCGCCTCCCCGGACACCGGAGTGTATTACAGTGCCACTGGTTGAAGGCTCGTCCTCTGTCTGAGAGCGGGTCGAATGTTCACTTTCAGACCGTGTAGAGCTCCAAGGAGTGACGTTGTCGTACGTGTCATTAGCTCCATCCAATGGATCGACGCACACAGCCTCCGAAACCTGAAGAGCTTCTCTCTCCTGTGTCGATGTGTTCTCCGCCTCTGATGAATTATCGTTATAATCATGTAAAAAATCGTGAGGTGAAACACCTTCCGGAAAGGACTCGTCATCTATAATCCAGACATGTATATTAACAACACATATATTTCAATAAAATGTATAACGTTTTGGAAAATTTACTCACAAAGCTCGTTAAGGATTTGCATCAAATCTTCGTCAAATACATCCGATGATCCAAGCTCTGATGTTTTGCAATTGTCAAGACATGTTCATTTTTAAAAAGAGAGAAGAAAAATATATAGTTCTAACATCACGTCGATTTATAATAAAAAATATTGTTATTTTTGTTAAAATGAGGTGTGTGCTTACCGTTTTGATTAGCAGACATGTTTTTCAGGCTCTCGATTCAGTAGACTAACGTCGTTCGAAGTATAACTGTTATGTGAAACATCTGCACTTCTAAAAAAGTTCGCTATTCAAAAAGCCTCTTACCGCGTCACACGCACACACATTTGCTCATCCTCATTTTCAAAGAAGTTCTTTCAACTCTGCGTGAAATAGTCTGTGATGTGGCCTGATAAGAGTTTTTTACAACTAGAAAAACATACGAGTCTCGCGACAAATCCGGCCAATCTATGTAGATAAGCTTCGCAATAAAATAATTCTCACACCACCAAGCTTCAAAAGAGAAAAAGAAACACATGCAGAGCGACCCCTCACGGTTTCAAACCCCAGGGGTTAGACATTATGGAGACATAGCCTACACGCGCACATGTGTGTGTGTGTGTGTGTGTGTGTGTGTGTGTGTGTGTGTGTGTGTGTGTTCTTAGACGCTGCTATGCACAACTTTTTATTTTTTATTTATATAACCTACATTGCGTAGAAACATCCGAAAATGATTTACATAGATAGATATACAAATAATTATAGACTAAAGATCGCATGAATTAAAAACATGTATAAAAGGTTAATAAAAAGCATTAAACACCCATAGTTATAAATTAAACCGTTGTAAAAATAAGTATTTTATTAAACCACTAGAATAAAACTTCTTATTTGACAAAACACGAGCGTATAACGTTTTGTATATAGTTTTATCCCATGGGATAAATAATCTAACAACCTTATTTTGAATAGACCGCGACGGAGGTGGACTCTTTCATTATGTGCGTGTGTGTGTGACGTATGTGTGACGCTTGTTGTATTTCCCACGCTTACGCTGTGGAAGGCGTGTCGTGGGAGGAGTCTGCGTGTGGCTCAGAACGCTCTTTCAGATCGTCATTTCTGGTCAGATCTTTCATGTAAGCAGATGTGTTTTCGCTATGCTCCCCCGGAGATTACTTGAAAATCTCTCAACTTTGGAGAAGATGCACTCTGTTCACTTTTACACATCTTTAAACAGCGAACTGGTTAACTCGTGTTCTTTATTCAACAAAACGGTTTGTAAAAAACGCAAGGTCTTTTTTTTAATATGGTTTTAAACATATAGTTTGAATATTATGCTGTGTTTGAAACAGTTTTAACCATTTTAAGGTAAAAAAAACTCTTTAACTTGTTTTACTGAAAATGATTTTAAACATATAGTTTAAATATTATGCTGTGTTTGAAACAGTTTTAACCATTTTAAGGTAAAAAAAAAAAAAACTCTTGTTTTACTGAAAAAACGTTTTAAATGACATTTTAACATTTAACCATGTTACAAAGCACAACTATTTGATGTAATAACACTAACACATTTTTTGAGTACTTTAAGAAAAAATATATACTTTTTAACACATTGTTTTAAAGTGTATGAAAAAGTCTTTAATAAAAAACACTAAACTCATCTCTGACTCTGTCATCCTTCTTAAAAAAGATTGTTTTGAATGTTTTTTTATCATTTTTGAACATTTTCACATTAAGAGCTAGTAATCGTGGGGGTGACACCCCCACCCCACAACTCTACAGATGTTCACACCCCTAAGGGAGGGGTTGGGGGGATGAGGGGCTGAGTCTAGGCAATTCCCACGGTCACATGACATACCCGGAAGTGGGCGGGGAAAGGGGCGGGGCTAACGTGGGAAAATCCCACCCAGGCCATAAATGGGTAGGGGCGGGGCTTTATGATGGCAATAAATCACTCAATTTGACAGAAGCCGCCCTCAATACTCTCTAACACCACATCACTGGGGTTCCTCAGGGCTCAGTGCTGGGACTGCTCATCTTCTCCATCAACACCACATCACTGGGGTTCCTCTGGGCTCAGTGCTGGAACTGCTCATCTTCTCCATCAACACCACATCACTGGGGTTCCTCAGGGCTCAGTGCTGGGACTGCTCATCTTCTCCATCAACACCACATCACTGGGGTTCCTCAGGGCTCAGTGCTGGGACTGCTCATCTTCTCCATCAACACCACATCACTGGGGTTCCTCAGGGCTCAGTGCTGGGACCGCTCATCTTCTCCATCAACACCACATCACTGGGGTTCCTCAGGGCTCAGTGCTGGGACCGCTCCTCTTCTCCATCAGCACCACATCACTGGGGTTCCTCAGGGCTCAGTGCTGGGACTGCTCCTCTTCTCCATCAACACCACATCACTGGGGTTCCTCAGGGATCAGTGCTGGGACCGCTCCTCTTCTCCATCAGCACCACATCACTGGGGTTCCTCAGGGCTCAGTGCTGGGACCGCTCCTCTTCTCCATCAGCACCACATCACTGGGGTTCCTCAGGGCTCAGTGCTGGGACCGCTCCTCTTCTCCATCAACACCACATCACTGGGGTTCCTCAGGGCTCAGTGCTGGGACCGCTCCTCTTCTCCATCTACACCACATCACTGGGGTTCCTAAGGGCTCAATGCTGGGACCGCTCCTCTTCTCCATCAACACCACATCACTGGGGTTCCTCAGGGCTCAGTGCTGGGACTGCTCATCTTCTCCATCAACACCACATCACTGGGGTTCCTCAGGGCTCAGTGCTGGGACTGCTCATCTTCTCCATCAACACCACATCACTGGGGTTTCTCAGGGCTCAGTGCTGGGACCGCTCATCTTCTCCATCAACACCACATCACTGGGGTTCCTCAGGGCTCAGTGCTGGGACCGCTCCTCTTCTCCATCAGCACCACATCACTGGGGTTCCTCAGGGCTCAGTGCTGGGACCGCTCCTCTTCTCCATCAACACCACATCACTGGGGTTCCTCAGGGCTCAGTGCTGGGACCGCTCCTCTTCTCCATCTACACCACATCACTGGGGTTCCTCAGGGCTCAGTGCTGGGACCGCTCCTCTTCTCCATCAGCACCACATCACTGGGGTTCCTCAGGGCTCAGTGCTGGGACCGCTCCTCTTCTCCATCAACACCACATCACTGGGGTTCCTCAGGGCTCAGTGCTGGGACTGCTCCTCTTCTCCATCTACACCACATCACTGGGGTTCCTCAGGGCTCAGTGCTGGGACAGCTCCTCTTCTCCATCAGCACCACATCACTGGGGTTCCTCAGGGCTCAGTGCTGGGACTGCTCATCTTCTCCATCAACACCACATCACTGGGGTTCCTCAGGGCTCAGTGCTGGGATTGCTCATCTTCTCCATCAACACCACATCACTGGGGTTCCTCAGGGCTCAGTGCTGGGACCGCTCCTCTTCTCCATCAGCACCACATCACTGGGGTTCCTCAGGGCTCAGTGCTGGGACTGCTCATCTTCTCCATCAACACCACATCACTGGGGTTCCTCAGGGCTCAGTACTGGGACCGCTCCTCTTCTCCATCAGCACCACATCACTGGGGTTCCTCAGGGCTCAGTGCTGGGACTGCTCATCTTCTCCATCAACACCACATCACTGGGGTTCCTCAGGGCTCAGTGCTGGGACCGCTCCTCTTCTCCATCAGCACCACATCACTGGGGATCCTCAGGGCTCAGTGCTGGGACTGCTCATCTTCTCCATCAACACCACATCACTGGGGTTCCTCAGGGCTCAGTGCTGGGACCGCTCCTCTTCTCCATCAACACCACATCACTGGGACACATCATACAGGCACATGGTTCTCCAGCCATTGAGTTAAAAAGTTTGTCGAGACAAACTGTAAGTCAGCTTGAGAAAGTTTGGACCAGAAAGTTTGAAGAAGTTTAAAGTAGTTTGAAGTTTAAAGTAATTAATTTATTTAAAATTTGTAGGGTGTTTCTAGTGGGTTGCCAAGGTGTTCTGGTTGGTTGCTAGGTGGTTGCTAGGGTATTCTGGATGGGTCCTAGGGTGTTGCTATGCGGTTGCTAGGGTATTATGGGTGGTTGCCATGGTACTCTGGGTGGTTGCTATGTGGTTGCCAGGGTGTTCTGGACGGTTGCTAGGCAGTTGCTAAAAAGTCACTATATAGTACCAAAACATTTACAAAAAAAATCAGCAGACTGTAGAAAAATTTTGATTTCTGAGTTTAGTAAACTCGTCTGGAAGCCATGTCACAGCTCTGAACTGGTCACTGGAATCCTCTGAAGATCAAATCATGAGTCTATTATCCAGAGAAAATCACCATGACGACTTTTTCATCATTGCAATTTTATATTCCATTGCGGAGTATAAAAAAAAAAGGAAAAAGGAAAAGTGCTCTTCAACTCCATTTAGAGGTGTGTGTGTGCGTGCGTGTGTGTGTGTGTGTGTGTGTGTGTGTGTGTGTGTGTGTGTGTGTGTGTGTGTGTGTTCACAGGCCTGTGGATGATAAATAAGTAATTTCCTCTTGTCTTGTCAGGGCGAGTGAGCGCATGTCCTCCTGGTTGTCTGAAGATGATTAGACACTGAGGATGATGGATGATGGTGTGTGAGACGTGTTCGGGCCACACACACACACACACACACACACACACACACACGCACACGCACACGCACACACACACGCACACACACACCTCTAAATGCTGCTGATTCACCGCAGAGATGACCAACACGAGGCTCATTAACCCTCACACACAGGCTAAACTATTTATCACATGACATCTATAGATAAGAGTGCAGATTTTTATGTTGCTTGCTCAATTTCACTGAAACACACCACCGCCTGAACATCTCTGAATATCTCTGAACATCACAGTAGCGGCTCACTTTCAGGAGACATTACGCGCTCGGGCGCTGTATCACGATGAGCAGCTTAAAGCACTTTCACACCAGGATCTGTAGATTCTGAGCACTTACAGATCATTTCATTTCTCATGCGTACAGTATATGCCATATGCAGTGTTCAGAGCTCATCAGGACACACAGTGCCGGAGCCCATCGAGAGTGGAGTCCCTCTGAAGAAGAAGTACAAGAAGATTAAAGAAGAAGATAAAAGAGAGCGCTGTAGTGATTGCTTCTTTAACAGTGTATTGATACTGAATCCACAAATAATAAAAGCATACCTGTATAACAAATGCTGATTACATTATCAACGCATACCACTTTTCTTTCACAGTAATGACTGGCTGTATGTAAATGACTTCAAGCATGTCCCATCACACAAGAGACGTGTGGCATTTACAATTGACACTCAAATCTCAAGTTCTTTACAAAAAGAAAACACATTTTCAGACTGATTAAAACTAATAAAATGCATAACTCAATTCACAGACATGAAGGAGTTAATTACCGAAATGTGCAAGTTTAAGATTATTCATAAAACTGAAACAACATGAACTCTTATATAATCCATTATTATTGACATAAATGACCCTCTCTAGTGTATAGCGGGCTAACGCGCTAATCGCGAGGCATCCATGCTAACCATGTGCTCAGGCATGCTAGCTCATGACACACTATCACTAAACTAAAACTAACTACTTTCAATCCATACAACTCATCAGTATTTCATTAACAATGTTAATCCTCAAAACCGAAGTGTTTTAGTTACTTGAAGAAGTACAAGAAGATTATTAAAGAAGAATTAAATAAAAGAGAGCGCTGGTGTATATATGCACACTGCAGAGAGACTCGCACTTGTCGCCCCCTACTGGTGTATATATGCACACTGCAGAGAGACTCGCACTTTTCGCCCCCTACTGGTGTATATATGCACACTGCAGAGAGACTCGCACTTGTCGCCCCCCACTGGTGTATATATGCACACTGCAGAGAGACTTGCACTTGTCGCCCCCTACTGGTGTATATATGCACACTGCAGAGAGACTCGCACTTGTCGCCCCCTACTGGTGTATATATGCACACTGCAGAGAGACTCGCACTTGTCGCCCCCTACTGGTGTATATATGCACACTGCAGAGAGACTCGCACTTGTCGCCCCCTACTGGTGTATATATGCACACTGCAGAGAGACTTGTACTTGTCGCCCCCTACTGGTGTATATATGCACACTGCAGAGAGACTCGCACTTGTCGCCCCCACTGGTGTATATATGCTCACTGCAGAGAGACTCGCACTTGTCGCCCCTACTGGTGTATATATGCACACTGCAGAGAGACTCGCACTTGTCGCACCCTACTGGTGTATATATGCACACTGCAGAGAGACTCGCACTTGTCGCCCCCACTGGTGTATATATGCACACTCCAGAGAGACTCGCACTTGTCGCCCCCTACTGGTGTATATATGCACACTGCAGAGAGACTCGCACTTGTCGCCCCCTACTGGTGTATATATGCACACTGCAGAGAGACTGGCACTTGTCGCCCCCTACTGGTGTATATATGCACACTGCAGAGAGACTCGCACTTGTCGCCCCCTACTGGTGTATATATGCACACTGCAGAGAGACTCGCACTTGTCGCCCCCTACTGGTGTATATATGCACACTGCAGAGAGACTCGCACTTGTCGCCCCCACTGGTGTATATATGCACACTGCAGAGAGACTCGCACTTGTCGCCCCTACTGGTGTATATATGCACACTGCAGAGAGACTGACTTGTCGCCCCTACTGGTGTATATATGCACACTGCAGAGAGACTCGCACTTGTCGCCCCCACTGGTGTATATATGCACACTGCAGAGAGACTCGCACTTGTCGCCCCTACTGGTGTATATATGCACACTGCAGAGAGACTCGCACTTGTCGCCCCCTACTGGTGTATATATGCACACTGCAGAGAGACTGCACTTGTCGCCCCCACTGGTGTATATATGACACTCAGAGAGACTCGCACTTGTCGCCCCTACTGGTGTATATATGCACACTGCAGAGAGACTTGCACTTGTCGCCCCTATGGTGTATATATGCACACTGCAGAGAGACTCGCACTTGTCGCCCCCACTGGTGTATATATGCACACTGCAAGAGACTCGCACTTGTCGCCCCCTACTGGTGTATATATGCACACTGCAGAGAGACTCGCACTTGTCGCCCCCTACTGTGTATATATGCACACTGCAGAGAGACTCGCACTTGTCGCCCCCCACAAGTGTATATATGCTCACTGCAGAGAGACTCGCACTTGTCGCCCCCTACTGGTGTATATATGACAACACTGCTAGAGAGACTCGCACTTGTCTTCCCCCTACTGGTGTATATATGCACACTGCAGAGAGACTCGCACTTGTCGCCCCCACTGGTGTTTATATGCACACTCCAGAGAGACTCGCACTTGTCGCCCCCCACTGGTGTATATATGCACACTGCAGAGAGACTCGCACTTGTCGCCCCCCACTGTGTATATATTGCACACTGCAGAGAGACTCGCACTTGTCGCCCCCACTGGTGTATATATGCACACTGCAGAGAGACTCGCACTTGTCGCCCCCTACTGGTGTATATATGCACACTGCAGAGAGACTCGCACTTGTCGCCCCCACTGGTGTATATATGCACACTGCAGAGAGACTGCACTTGTCGCCCCCTACTGGTGTATATATGCACATGCAGAGAGACTCGCACTTGTCGCCCCCTACTGGTGTATATATGCACACTGCAGAGAGACTCGCACTTGTCGCCCCCTACTGGTGTATATATGCACACTGCAGAGATCGACTTGCCCGACTTGTCGCTGGCCCCCTACTGGTGTATATATGCACACTGCAGAGAGACTCGCACTTGTCGCCCCCACTGGTGTATATATGCACACTGCAGAGAGACTCGCACTTGTCGCCCCCTACTGGTGTATATATGCACACTGCAGAGAGACTCGCACTTGTCGCCCCCACTGGTGTATATATGCCACTGCAGAGAGACTCGCACTTGTCGCCCCTAAGGTGTATTGACATGCAGAGAGATTGTATTGTCCCCAGGTATATATGCACACTGCAGAGAGACTCGCACTTGTCGCCCCTATGGTGTATATATGCTCACTGCAGAGAGACTCGCACTTGTCGCCCCACTGGTGTATATATGCACACTGCAGAGAACTCGCACTTGTCGCCCCCCTACTGGTGTATATATGCACACTGCAGAGAGATTTGCACTTGTCGCCCCCACTGGTGTATATATGCACCCCAGAGAGCTCGACTTGTCGCCCCCTACTGGTGTATATATGCACACTGCAGAGAGACTCGCACTTTCGCCCCCTACTGGTGTATATATGCACACTGCAGAGAGACTCGCACTTGTCGCCCCCACTGGTGTATATATGCACACTGCAGAGGACTTGCACTTGTCGCCCCTACTGGTGTATATATGCACACTGCAGAGAGACTCGCACTTGTGCGCCCTACTGGTGTATATATGCACACTGCAGAGAGACTCGCACTTGTCCCCCACTGGTGTATATAGCACACTGCAGAAGACTGCATTGTCGCCCCACTGGTGTATATATGCACACTGCGAGAGACTCGCACTTGTCGCCCCTACTGGTGTATATATGCACACTGCAGAGAGACTGGCACTTGTCGCCCCCTACTGGTGTATTATGCACACTGCAGAGAGACTTGCACTTGTCGCCCCTACTGGTGTATATATGCACACTGCAGAGAGACTGCACTTGTCGCCCCTACTGGTGTATATATGCACACTGCAGAGAGACTCGCACTTTTTTTTTTTTTTTTTTTTTTTTTTTTTTTTTTTTTTTTTTTTTTTTTCCCCCCCCCCCCCCCCCCCCCCCCCCCCCCCCCCCCCCCCCCCCCCCCACTGGTGTTTATATGCACACTCCAGAGATCGCCACTTGTCGCCCCCCACTGGTGTATATATGCACACTGCAGAGAGACTGCACTTGTCGCCCCCCACTGGTGTATATAGCACACGCAGAGAGACTCGCACTTGCGCCCACTGGTGTATATATGCACACTGCAGAGAGACTCGCACTTGTCGCCCCTACTGGTGTATATATGCACACTGCAGAGAGACTCGCACTTGTCGCCCCCACTGTGTATATATGCACACTGCAGAGAGACTTGCACTTGTCGCCCCCTACTGGTGTAATATGCACATGCAGAGAGACTCGCACTTGTCGCCCCCTACTGGTGTATATATGCACACTGCAGAGAGACTCGCACTTGTCGCCCCTACTGTGTATATATGCACACTGCAGAGAGACTCGCACTTGTCGCCCCCTACTGGTGTATATATGCACACTGCAGAGAGACTCGCACTTGTCGCCCCTATGGTGTATATATGCACACTGCAGAGAGACTTGTACTTGTCGCCCCTACTGGTGTATATATGCACACTGCAGAGAGACTCGCACTTGTCGCCCCCACTGGTGTATATATGCTCACTGCAGAGAGACTCGCACTTGTCGCCCCTACTGGTGTATATATGCACACTGCAGAGAGACTCGCACTTGTCGCCCCCTACTGGTGTATATATGCACACTGCAGAGAGACTCGCACTTGTCGCCCCCACTGGTGTATATATGCACACTCCAGAGAGACTCGCACTTGTCGCCCCCTACTGGTGTATATATGCACACTGCAGAGAGACTCGCACTTTTCGCCCCCTACTGGTGTATATATGCACACTGCAGAGAGACTCGCATTGTCGCCCCCACTGGTGTATATATGCACACTGCAGAGAGACTTGCACTTGTCGCCCCCTACTGGTGTTATATGCACACTGCAGAGAGACTCGCACTTGTCGCCCCCTACTGGTGTATATATGCACACTGCAGAGAGACTCGCACTTGTGCCCCCTACTGGTGTATATGCACACTGCAGAGAGACTCGCACTTGTCGCCCCCACTGGTGTATATATGCACACTGCAGAGAGACTCGCACTTGTCGCCCCTACTGGTGTATATATGCACACTGCAGAGAGACTGCACTTGTCGCCCCCTACTGGTGTATATATGCACACTGCAGAGAGACTTGCACTTGTCGCCCCCTACTGGTGTATATATGCACACTGCAGAGAGACTTGCACTTGTCGCCCCCTACTGGTGTATATATGCACACTGCAGAGAGACTCGCACTTGTCGCCCCCTACTGGTGTATATATACACACTGCAGTGAGACTTGCACTTGTCGTCCCCTACTGGTGTATATATGCACACTGCAGAGAGACTCGCACTTGTCGCCCCCACAGTGTATATATGCTCACTGCAGAGAGACTCGCACTTGTCGCCCCCTACTGGTGTATATATGAACATGTAGAGAGACTCGCACTTGTCCCCCTACTGGTGTATATATGCACACTGCAGAGAGACTCGCACTTGTCGCCCCCACTGGTGTTTATATGCACACTCAGAGAGACTCGCACTTGTCGCCCCCACTGGTGTATATATGCACACTGCAGAGACTCGCACTTGTCGCCCCACTGGTGTATATATGCACACTGCAGAGAGACTCGCACTTGTCGCCCCACTGGTGTATATATGCACACTGCAGAGAGACTCGCACTTGTCGCCCCTACTGGTGTATATATGCACACTGCAGAGAGACTGCACTTGTCGCCCCCACTGGTGTATATATGCACACTGCAGAGAGACTAGCACTTGTCGCCCCTACTGGTGTATATATGCACATTGCAGAGAGACTCGCACTTGTCGCCCCCTACTGGTGTATATATGCACACTGCAGAGAGACTCGCACTTGTCGCCCCCTACTGGTGTATATATGCACACTGCAGAGAGACTGCACTTGTCGCCCTACTGGTGTATATATGCACACTGCAGAGAGAGTCGCACTTGTCGCCCCCACTGGTGTATATATGCACACTGCAGAGAGAGTCGCACTTGTCGCCCCCTACTGGTGTATATATGCACACTGCAGAGAGACTCGCACTTGTCGCCCCCACTGGTGTATATATGCACACTGCAGAGAGAGTCGCTGAACATGGCTTCAGATAGCCAGAGTTTTAGTGCTCAGATTTTAATAATGCACTGTGATTTGCATAGTGCTTTAGATCAATCACTAACGAGGTTTCATTTCTGTAATGCCGTCTAAGAAGGAAACTCTAAACTCAAGGAAAGCTCACAGGTTTTGTAACAGAACGAATGTGCTTTCAACAGCTGATGTTCATAAAGCATCAGTTCATCAACAAGATCTAAACATCACACATATTATTTCTGTTGTTAAAACTTTCTTTAATCTACGACGTCTCGCAAGTTAAACCCATCCTTTCTCTAAAGAACTTTGAGATAGTTGTCCATGCGTTCATTAAAGCCTTGACGCATTGATTACTGCAATGCACTTTATTATGGAGTTAATCACTCATCTATCATACCTGTTACATTACTCCCGTTTTAACTTAAAAGTTTATCTTAAACTTTATCTTAACTTAACTTCTCTGCACTAGCTACCGGTAAAATCGAGAATTTAATTTAAAATTTTAGTTTTAGTCTTTAAAGGTCTCCTGACATGAAATTTTCACTTTCTGAGGTTTTTTAACATTAATATTAGTTCCCCTAGCCTGTATTTGGTCCCCCCGTGTCTAGAATTTTCAATCGGTGTAAACCGAGCTTGTCTATCTTTCTCTTCTCTGCAGCTCAGACGCGCTGATCTTGAATCTCCTCGTTATTACGTCATAACGAGGAAAGGTTACCTCCCCTTTCTCTGCTTTGCCCGCACAGAGACTTTGACCCGCCCATGAGAAAACGAGCTAGGAAGTACGAACGCACGCGTGCGATTTTAGTTTATCCTCGAGAGATATCATCATGGCGTGTGACCGATCGAAGCACAAAAGTTGAATAGAGGGATATAATGGCTTGCAAACGAGCGAAGCATGGCGGTTGATCAGTGTTCGGATGTACAAATGAACACAAGAGTATTTTTTAGTTCCTTCATCCAAGCATTTGAAGAAACAACGGGTTAATTCTATTATTATTATTATTATTATTATTATTATTATTAACTTCCCAAAGTTTTGGATGGTCCAAACATTTCACCGATGACTGTTTCCTCAACTTGGGCCAATACAGAGCTGGCCTCGATGAACGTCTGAAAATAAATCATCGAGCTACCAAGCAACAGTTCAAGTTCAAGTTGAGACAGGTAATCTTTCTCTCAAAATCGTTCAATACTGTTTATGCATCAGTAAGTCAAGCCAGTGACTAAAATATCAACTTCACATCGTTTCTTTTAGTAGGATTGTTACGTACGCTGCGGTACGTGTTTTGTTTTGCGTTAATGTTTGTACTTTGTTTCAGGTGTGGAATTCATTGGAAGCTCCGCCTGTCAAATCTGCTGACGTCAGGAACCGCGCCACCAATCGCCTGTCGCCGTGCGGTTTATGAATGGCTCTGACTACAATGACTCTGGGTTTGAGAGAGAGCCTGCACGCTCGGTGAGGACGGTTCTCACGTTTGAGAGACCAGTCTGAGAGTCTGATCAGTGTCTGGGGTTCACTGCTTTTACGATCTGGCAATTAGATCAGTTTCTTTTTATTTGTGCTGGAACGTGTTTGTGCTCTTGATATGTGCGTTCTTTATGTGCTTGTGCACGGCTAACTGTTTGTTGCTCTCTCATGACATTGTCATCTCAGTTCCCGTTCAACTCCATGTAGACTGGCGGGAGAGGTTGTGCGTCAGGTAAGCAGGTCGCGACCTACATTTGCACACGCAGTTGTTAATGAGATGTATTAGACGCACTAGTGTTAGGAGTGGTGCTACTTATGTATGTTTTGTTTGTTTAGTTAGGGTAGTTTTAGAAGATGTTTCTTTCTACATCTTTTGTTGTTAGTTTAGTTCTTTAACTTTAGTTGTTTTTGTTATATTTAGTTCTTTGATTTAAGCACCACTCTCTTGCTCCCTCCTCTCCACCAGATTGTCTGTTGATTTGATTCTTCTGGCTACGTTGTATTACTTTATTACTATTTCACTACTACTTCACTTTATTGCAGTTGAAGAATTAAAAACCTTTTCAACTAAATTGTGGGTTGTTGTCTAATCCTTTTCTTTTGCAATTCCCATACTATATTGACACACACATGAGCGCAAAACTTTTGTTATGTCTAATAACATACCTAGACAAATAACATCTATAACGAGGGTCGTAACAAGGATGAAAATAATCTTATTTAAATTGTGAACAAATTATATACAGAAATCGATCAAAGAACATTTTTTCACACAGCGCGAATTTATCTGGACAACTCGTTATGAAATCAATGACGTTACACTGCACAACGAAGCTCTTACTGTATGTACATCATCGTGTTTGCATTGGTGAAAGCAGAGAGAGTTCAGAAACTGCGTTGTCTCGCGATCAACAGACTGTCATCTGCTCAACGCTCATCACAGCAACATTTTATGTGATGGGAATAGATCTAAATACTTAAAAAACTAAATACTTAGTTTTTTAAAGACTTCGCACGATTCGATAATCTCGATAGCTGTATTAGTAAAAAACGTATAATAGCTGTAGTAAAAGTATTCGAGAGACTTTCAAAAGTAACCCGTAGCTATTTCATATGCACGCATGTCAGCCAATCACAGCAGTGGCCGGTAACACTGAATCCCACAGCAGCCAATCACAGCAGTGGCCGGTTCTCACAGCAGACACGCCCCTTCAAACAGAGTGTTCAAATCAGAGGCTAAAATCAGGCTAGGAAAAATGCCTTTTATTTCTAAATTATGACTATTTTTTATCTAAAAAACATACTAACAACATTATAAGGGCAACCCAGGAAACATTATAAAATAACCCCATGTCATGTGACCTTTAAATCATCACTGTGCTGGAAATGACAGGTCTAATGAGAAACACACATGACCCCTCTCTCTCTCTCTCTCTCTCTCTCTCTCTCTCTCTACAAATTTGTGTCCTCATAAATCACATAAACCAACCCACACACACACACACACACACACACACACACACACACAAGCTTATGCTGTTTACCAGTCCAGTGAGTAGGCCGTGTCACGGTCAGGACGCTGTGATTGTGAATAATTAGCGCTGGCTGATAGAGTGAGCCCGCCGGGACTCGTTCCAGCACAATATATTTAATTGAACAAAGTGATACAGGAGAATAAATCAGCCGTCCGTATCGAGCAGTCGACGACATACAGCAGCCAGACAGAAGCTCAGCAGAGCATACAGCGTCATCTGTTCAGGACGTGTGTGTGTGTGTGTGTGTGTGTGTGTGTGTGTGTGTGTGTGTGTGTGTGTGTGTGTGTGTGTGTGTGTGTGTGTGCGTGTGTGTGTGTGCGCGTGCGCTAGCGTGTGTGTGTGCGTGTGTGTGTGTTTATTCTTGCATGATTAGGCCCAGTCGCCAACACAGCAGTCGCCCTGTGGAGTGAGTGAGACTCTGACACTTTATACTATTCTCAAGGTCTTTACTCAGCGGGTTTCTTTTCCCCCATGCATGTTCAAGATAAGACATATGCTGTTGCATATTAACATTTAAGACCACCAAAGGTAAATACTAGAGTAAATACTAGAGTAAATACTAGAGTAAATACTAGGGTCAAAGGTCCTCTCCCAGCTGTTCCCAAAGTGTCTTACATACATATATTCTGTTCAGTATTTAAAGGGGTGGTTTACTGCTTTTTTTCTTTGCATGATTGTGTTTATGGGGTGCAATATAACATGTATTCGTGTTTTTTTTTTAAAAAATTCTTATTTTTCATAAATTTCACCTTTATTGTAAGCCTCTTTCTCCTCTGTCATTTGAACGACCGGTTGACTTCCTGATTCTATGAAACCACTCCCTCAGAAACAGGCAATGGGCTCAGATTGGTTAGTTTGGGCCGGTGTGTTGTGATTGGCTAAACTGCGTAGCGCACGTTGTCCGGAACCGCCACGCCCCTTGCCTTTACGGGCGTGAGTCTCATGTGCTGCGGTTAATGTAAATAATGGTAAATGGTAATGGACTGCATTTATATAGCGCTTTCATAGACCCAATGGCCACCAAAGCGCTTTACAATTTTGCCTCTCATTCACCCATTCACTCACACATTCATACACCGACGGCGGTGTCAGCCATACAAGGCGCCAGCCAGCTCGTCGGGAGCAGCCGGGGTTAGGTGTCTTGCTCATGGACACCTCGACACTTGGTCAAGTGGAACCGGGGATTGAACCACCAACCTTCCGGTTTGTAGACAATCTGTGTAGACAATCTGTAATGGTGTCAGATACTGCCGTATCAGTTTGAGCCTGAATCAGACCCAGAAAGCGGCGATGAAGAGAGTCAAGCAGAACCTCCCAAACACGGCTGTTACAAAACGTTTCTGAATGGTACGTTTTTGAATTATTATTATTCTATTCTTCTAGTATTACATAAGAAGTTTGATACCCTGTTATACTTGAAAATGCTACTGCTGCTTGTTAGCTTTTTGAGATACGTTTTTATCTTGATTAAACATTTAATACAAATGATTACATGAGTAATACAGTTTTTAAAGTTATTGTTTTATCGATATAATGAACAACCGTTTAGCTATTAACAAAATAGCTAAACGATCGATATAAGTTAACTGGCTACTATAAACAAACACTGTTGACATTGATCACGTTCATGTCCAAAATTACGTCACGTCCAAAATCACGTCCAAAATTACGTCATAAAGTAGCTGGCAAGTACATTTACAAAATCTGTATGATTACATTATGTTTGTACGCGTTTGCCATAGAAACACGAAATAGCATAACCAAGTGACTATAAAGCCAGCGCTGGCATTTGTTTACGTCCTTGATAAAACGAAACCATTACGTCTAAAATTATACAAATACATTTAAAATTATTAAGTCTTACAAGTTGTGGCCCAACAACTGCTGCCTCTGGTTTTAGCGTTGGAACTGCTTCATGTTTTAGTAACAGTTTCTTGTTGAATCCGGCATTGAATTGTTGGAGATTCAGGAAGCTGTCTTCAGTGCCGCACAAAGAGCTAAACTACGATTGTAATTGTCAGAAACATTATCAAACATAAATTGTAGCCATTGTTGACGAACTACAGCGTCCGTGGGAAGCCCGAACACAGAAGAGCTACAGCTGGATGAAAATAACACTTTCGACGGCATGGCTATCTCTCCCCTGTAACTCTTCCTCTTCGGCAAAGCCGCAGAAATATGGCCATGCCCTTTTTTGCGTATTCCGGAGGGAGGGTTGATGCAAATGTATGGGTTAGTGACGACTAAAACCCAGCTGTAGTCCCGATCGAGTCGTTTTTGTAGGCATTTACACTTCCTGATTTCTCTGCTTACATTGAACTTTCAGCGCTGCAACTTTGCAGATAATGTTCATGCACCAACAGCAACATTACACACTATTTAAAATGAAAAAAGTGAAATCGCAATCAACCACCCCTTTAAGATTTCCACAACACTACTTAACTATATTTTGGGGGTAAATTTGTTGTGACCAAAATCTACAAAAACCTCCATTTGAGGACGTCCTCATTTGTAAATCTGGTATAAAAATTAAGTAATTTAAGTTTTTTTTAAATGTAAAAATGCAGAAAGTTTTGTGTGTGTGTGTGTGTGTGTGTGTGTGTGTGTGTGTGTGTGTGTGTGTGTGTGTGTGTGTGTGTGTGTGTGTGTGTGTGTGTGTGTGTGTGTGTGGCCGCTGTGATTAAACAGTCTCGTCTGTAATGGATTCAGTGAAAAAAGAGAAAGACTGGAACGGACAGTATTACCTATGGAGGGAAGAAGTAAAGCTGCATTCAAACCCTACACACACACAAACACACACACAAAAACAAACACACACACACACACACACACACACACACACACACACTCAGAGAATCAATACGCCTGCAGACGCTCAAGGACGATCCGTTCCACTGCGCAGGAGACTCATGCTTTGAGAAACAAATGAGCGTGTGTGTGTGTGTGTGTGTGTGTGTGTGTTGTGTGTCCTGTGAAAAGGAGGTAAACACCCGGGCTAAGTGAGTGTTTACTGGGTAAATATGGGTGTTGACTCGGGATTACAGGCAGAGGAATATGGTGATCGCTCAATACACCTACTAAAGGTCACTTGTGTTGATGGAGACGCCAGAGATCTGTGTGTGTGTGTGTGTGTGTGTGTGTGTGTGTGTGTGTGTGTGTGTGTGTGTGTGTGTGTGTGTGTGTGTGTGTGTGTGTGTGTGTGTGTGTGTGTGTGTGTGTGTGTGTGTGTGTGTGTATATATATGTGTGTGTGTGTGTGTGTGTGTGTGTGTGTGTGTGTGTGTGTGTGTGTGTGTGTGTGTGTGTGTGTGTGTGTGTGTGTGTGTGTGTGTGTGTGTTACTGTGATCTTAAGGGGTCAGTCCTGAGAGATGTGTAGAGGTTTTAAAGCTCTGAAGAAGTCTTGTATATTTCATATTCTCCACACTGATGTGTTGATTAAGATACTGGGGGGTGTGTGTGTTTGTCTGTGTGTTTGTTTGTTTGTTTGCTTATTTGTTTCCTCTCGTATTATGTATTATTTTCTTGTTTGTCGTCAGCAAGCTTATTTTTCTGATTCTTGCTTTTTCAACATCTATATTTGTCTATATTTTTATTTGGTTGTTTTCTTTATGTACTTATCTGTATTGCATTGTTTGCTTAATAAATTGTTTCAGAAATAAAAAGCTCCATGAACGATGTATAAATAATATCTTTGTTTAGAGAACATTATTTCACGAGGTCACACTTACAAATAAGTCAGATAAAATAAATGCGTATTTGGCGTGCTGTCCGAGGAGAGGGCTCCGGGCTCGGTATTCGCCCCGAACCCAGAATTAGGGATGGCTGACGCGAAACAGTCGTTCCGAAGCTTTGCGAGATCCCGAAGCGCAGATGTTTCGAATCACTGATTCGAAGCGTGATTCAAAACACCCATGTCACGTGACTATGGCCAAACGAAGCCTCGAAGTGTTTCACAAAGTGTTTCATCAGGTGTGATCCGCCGAATCAGCGTTTGATTGACACGGTCGGAAACAGACCACACAATCGCACATCTGTATAAAAGTGAAATTAACGCATATTGACATCGTGGGTTTTTGTGAGAGGAGTTTGATTTTGAGATAGTGGATTTTTGGTGATATAGTGACATTTATAGTGTGATTTGTTTAGTTATATTTAGGCTTACATTTAAATTTACACAACACATTGACTGAGGCTAGAGACACAGAGTATAGCCTACATATAGTGACACATTAATAGATACATACACTACCGTTCAAAAGTTTGGGGTGTAGCGTATTTAGGGTGAATCTGAATAATTAAATATATTCTGGATAACTAAAATCCTAAGAGCCTTCAAAGGCCGGGAAGCTTCCAAACCAGCCTCCTCCCCCCAGGACTCAAAATTAACACACACACACACACACACATATATCCAAGCACACATCCCCCCCAGGAATGTGGAATGTGCCACAGGAAGTTTATGTTACAGAGAAAAGAAACTTCTCTTTTTAAAAGACATTTTAAACAGAAATATTCAATGTGTTTTATGTGTTTGTTTGTTCATGTTACATTGAAATAACTGAGTTTACCATTATGTGTTTTTACATGTAACTGCGTATTCCCTAGAATTCTAACGAAGGAGAACTGAATTTTGCATTCATATATATTCTATTATACTTCCCCTTTAGAATTGTAAGAACAATGTATCTAATCTCATGTTATGATTTGTCTTTTATGTGTTTGGTCTGTTTCTCGAAAACTGGATAATGTTTCAAACCTTGCCAACTAATGTTTAACCAAATCCATTTGTGACAAGTTTGGAGTCTCTGAGTTCCAATCGTCACGCCCCAGTTAGCCATTGATATCACATCTTGCTAAAACTTTGTTACACATATGACTATAATAATTAGGAAGATTCTGCTTTTAAACACCCGATGAAATTAGGGTTTCAAATGCCTTGCTTAAGAGAACAAAGGGCTCATACAACCAGAAGTCCCGCCTGCGAGTTTCGACCTCTTGATTGGCCGAGTCAATGGGAAGAGGCTGGACTTCGCCGATGTGATAAATGTAGGAGCGCAGCTCTGCCCACTCCCTTGCTTCGCCCGTCGTTACTGCTGCATCATGTAACCCGATCCCGTGGGCTCCTTCGGAGACCCGATCCGATCTTTATATCTTTCCTTTGTAAGGCAAAGTTTTGTTTTCCATAGTCGAATCTGTTTACTTCCACGGAGTGAAACAAACGTAGCCGAGCTACTTTCATTGGTAATGCTACTCAAAGACTTTAAACCGCCGCGCAACACGAGCGCCCAGAGACAACACGTGACGCTTACACACACAAAGGACTCCGCTCACGCACGCGGCCGGGACAGGCCTTCAGGAATGCGACAACACAGCGAGACCCATAACTTGTGCAAGTATCTCTTTATAACGCTTCTAAGGAGCATTAAGATGATGTTTCGTGTTGTAATCAGAAAGGTGAATGTCTTAGGAGGAAGTATGCCAATGTTCTTTCTCTCTCACTCTCTCTCTCTCTCTCTCTCTCTCTCTTACTCGCTAACGCGTGTAAGTCATCCATTGCCCAAACTTTACGCATTTCTCGTTCATCAATGTCTTAATGTGTTTCGTTCGTGTTAATGTTTGTAAATACATGTATTCCTGTAACGTAGTAAATATATATAAGTAGACATGCCTTTATTAAATCATTATATTCACTTGACTGATGGACTTTCTCTTTGCTCAATTTCGAGTCTCTGAAGTGCCAAAAGATCTTGCTACGAACTTTATAACTTAAAGATAGCTTTACATATTTGTTTATGGGGCAGAAAACCCAATTCTTCTGGCCAGAGAATTGCGTTTCCTGCAATCCTATAAAGTAAGATGATATTGGGGAAAACCCCTCAATGTTATTCGGACAATTGAGCTAAATTAATTTTGCCTGCTTTGTAAGACGTGATCTGTGTAATTACTTGCAATCAACTGTTAAAATGAAAGGATTGTATGTATACATCCAGGTAAAATGACATTCTCCTTTAGGGGAGATTTATTAACATGTAAGACTGATCTAATCCAAACATGTATGAATAATTATTAATTACTAATTATTAATTATGATATGCAAATTCCCCAGGGATTAGATCCCCTAGAATCTTTACATAAATTGGTGGAGGAATATGCTAGGCACACTTTAAACTTGTTTTGAGCAAAAGAGATCAGTTTTCAATCTGTCTATATTGTGATTTAATATTGTACGTGCACCTCGGTTGAGCGAACGCATTGCGAACTCACGTGACTGATTAAAGGCAAAAAGCCATTTCAGTCCAGCGAAACTAAGAAGAAAACTGCAGTTTTCATAGTTTCACAGTATTAAATTTGTCCTATAAAAGACGAAGAAACCTCTTTTGAACGACGACATTTTTAATATTAAACTCCCCTGTCCGAACGATGTTCTTCTGTCAGGGTGAAGACAAGATTTAGTGAAACGATGCTCTTTCACTATTCTTAAAAAGGCCTTATATTAAATCGTTAGATTAACGGTAAACTCCTGGTTAAAAATTGACGTAGCTACTCAATTGTAAAACCTAAAGCATATCTAATCATAAGTGCTATTTGATAATATGTTATGGGAGTCGAAAAAACAGACGAATAATTCCTGTTTTATTTATGCGCAGCGCAGAAGCCCTGCCAGACGTGTTTGTTAGAATATAGCACAGAAAAATCCAAAACCTTAAAACATTTTAATCATTAAATGCTATTTGATAAATGTTATTTGGATTCGAATGACAGACGTATAATTCCTGTTATCTATATTAATGTAGGGAAGCGAAGAAATCCTTCCGTGCACACGTGTCGAAAAAGGAAAAACCCGCAGAGGTTTGAAATTTATAAGCGAACACGTATGAATCATAGTGCTAATTATTTGTGGGTAGCGAAAAACAGATGCCTAATTCCTGTGAACCCTATGTGTGTGTGTAGAAAAAATCTTGCCACGCTGTTTAGTGAAATATAGCACCAAAACCTCCAAAACATTTTAATCATTAAATGCTATTTGATAAATGTTATTTGGATTCGAATGACAGACGTATAATTCCTGTTATCTATATTAATGTGGGGAAGCGAAGAAATCCTTCCGTGCACACGTGTCGAAAAAGGAAAAACCCGCAGAGGTTTGAAATTTATAAGCGAACACGTATGAATCATAGTGCTAATTATTTGTGGGAAGCGAAAAACAGATGCCTAATTCCTGTGAACCCTATGTGTGTGTGTAAAAAAATCTTGCCACGCTGTTTAGTGAAATATAGCACCAAAACCTCCAAAACATT
Organism: Chrosomus eos; assembly: GCA_036326025.1. NCBI lineage: Eukaryota > Metazoa > Chordata > Actinopteri > Cypriniformes > Leuciscidae > Chrosomus > Chrosomus eos. The sequence goes on along the minus strand of CM070824.1, from coordinate 1,441,508 downwards.
TTAATCATTAAATGCTATTTGATAAATGTATTTGGATCCAACCGACAGACGTATAATTCCTGTTTTCTCCTACATAGCGCAGAAAAAAATTTCTGCAAGTCGTGTTTGTTAAAACATAGCATAAAAAATCCGCTGAGATTTAGTTTGATAAGTGTGATCGCTACAGAAAGCAAAGCGTCTGCACGCTCAAATTTGAATCACACATGGAAGCAGGCCGGTTGTTCCGCTGACAAACACTAGAGGGCAACCCTTAGGCTAAGTGCTTGACAGTTCTCGCACCGCCCCCTGACTTCATCCTGCATGAGCGAAATGTCGCCATCATGTGGACACTAGTAACAAGGTCATCCTTTCCTAAACATTTTCTCTCATCACAATTTCAGATTTTTCCAGTGAATTCCTGAAATTGTGTTTAACTTTCAATGCATGTGCAAGTTCCAGTGTTACTAACATGATTTTTCACTTCTGACTGTGTACACTTATTTTGAATTTAGTTCAAACCACATTTGAAAAAAAAAAAAAAAAAAAAAATATTCAAAAGTAAGTATTAACAGTCCCTGATGACCACTTAGTAGTGCGGCCCCCTTGTGGCCCTCCCCTGCTAAGTCAGCTCATCTCTTATTTCTACTCTTTCTGCTTTGAAGTGGCGTTCTCTCAGTTGATTTTATGTTGGATATTATCCTCATCATACATAATGCCAACCTTAAATTTCCTACACTTATTCAAATTTGATTTGAAACAAACAAATTTCAAGATTAATGTGAATTAAGTCTCCTTCCCTGTGGGGAAGAGCTTTATGGCTTTACTTCTATATTTCCGGTCTCAAATTATTTTTAATAATTTTGATTTGATATGTTATGACCACAATTCTAGAAGTTACTTAACATCTATGCATACGCTCGATTTGAAGTGTATTTAAACCAGTTTGAATGCAATTCAAATCAAGTTCTCGGTCAGCCAGGTTGACCACTAGGAGTAAGTGACCCAAACCCCTTTGTGGCCCAAACGCGCCACTACTGCCTGTCTTCTCCCGGGGTCCATCCTACTTTATTACTTTTAATTATTAATTTTTATTAATAGTAAAAGTAATAATAATAAAAGGAATTTAATAAAAAAAAAAAAAATTTTTAGGAATTTTTTTTTTTGGGGTTAAGTTATTTTGATAATTAACATCATTTTCATAATTTCCTTTTACCATTATTTAGGAAAACCTTTGCTTCTATTTTCTACATACATAATTACTCAATTCAGTTTAAACAAGAAAGCTTTCATTCACTGTTAAGCTACTTGTTCACACTGTTCTGTATTTACATGTAGAAACCACTAAAGAGCTGTGGTGATTTGACAGTCATCTCTGCTTGGAGTCCAGCACGCTGGTTCATCTGACCTGCGTCACCAGCACTGACTGAGCGCGAGTCCCGGACTTTCCTGTATCTCTCCGTTAGTGCGGCCCGCAACACGACATCACCAATTTGGCACTGCCGGTTGTGATTCAAAGTCAGGTTGCGTGAGAGGGAGCACATCGGTACAGATACACGAAAGGCCCGGGACACTGCTGTCAAGCGTTTGGGGACGACAGAAAGACCAACCACGATGCTGACTCCAACCCACATGACCTCATTCCACCCCAGGCAAACTAAACAAAGGTATTAAACCCATCCACTTAATATTTGCTACAGAATCTAGAGATTCCCCCGGTTATTGAAGTGTTTGGCTCCCTCCTCCTCTCCGAGCCACAAACCGCAGGCTTAGGCCTCCTCTTCCCCTGTAACACTTCCTGTGTACTCTTAACGCCATTTCATTACAGACCTTCCCATCTTGGATGGTTGCATGTTACTTCAAACTCTGCTATCTTGCCACTGCTCTTGTCTGTCGTGCTCTGTTCTTTTCAGTTCACCTAGAAGACAGAACCTATCTGAGACAACAAGGAACGCTGAATAATAATTAGACAACAAGCCGCTAGCATCAACAGGTGACCCCTAAGCTATCGCCCTGTTAAAATTTCATTCAGGCCCATGATGACCTAACCAAATTGTCCCACAGAATGATTTAACTGTCTGCATCAGTTAACCACAATTTGCATACGCGGCATAGCCCGCATTATAGCTCGTTAAACGTAGAACAACTTGCTTGGTCTCTCTGTGTGTGTTGTGTTCCTCTCGCCCACAGTCGAAACCAGTATGTTCCGGTCCTACAGTCCCACAACCGCTGGGACAACCTGGACACATGGCTGAGATTCATGACACCTCCATTCCTGCCCAAGGTCGCCAGTGACTCAGAGCTCCAAAGCCAAGAGCGACGTGGACAAGCTGATGGCGCACAAACCAAGCCAAAGCTCCCACGACAAAGACCGGCCAGACACGTCCAAAACCTCACTTGCCGGCTCATCGCACCAGCACGTCTCCATGAAAGGAGCCGCATAGCCCTGGAGCACGAAGTTGCAACGCTAAGGATGCAAGCCAAGGACGACAACGACCCCGAGCTACAGAAGGAAGTGGAAAGACTTCAAACTGCCCTGTCTGATCTTCATCGGCACACAGACCGAAGAGACCAGTCAGAGAAAAGAACCAGAGAGGAACCCAACGAGAAACTCCGACAAAAGTGAAGCCCCTTTGCAAAGAGCAGAGGCCGAACTTAAAGAGACTCGAAAGCCACGGCCTGAAAAAAAGAAAAACTCGCAAGAGGCCCGTGCTACCATCCACAAGCTCGTTCAGCAGAGACTGAACTCAAAGAAAGAGACACTAAAGCCAAGGCCTTTGAAACCACTTACACACGGGCCGAGCTGAAATCCATGAACTTACTCAACAGAGACACGATCTCAAAGCCGAACTTGACATTGTTCCACAGAGTTGAAACACTCTTATAGACTACCAGCCGCTGCGGCAGGCCTTCATTAAAGAATTCTCTGATCCAAAATCCGAAAAGACTTTGAAAAACCCCACGATCTACTGTCTCTGAACACTACTCAGAGATGCCTCCAGAGGGCGCCCCATAACACCATAGCCCTGTCCACAGAGAGTCGAGTCTGTTCAAGGCCACTGGTAAGCCCAAGTCTGAGCACGCATCAGACAAACACAGTGCCGCCACGTCTGAGAAAGCCGAGACCCTGAAATCGCTTAAAAGCTTCTTCACAAAAGACTTTCCAAAAATTCAAGAGGTACGAGCTTTACATCCTATACCTGAGCGTAAGACCTACAGGCACACAGAACACTGCTCGTCAGCCACAGACACAGAGCAAACTGTCACATCACAAAGTGACAGCAGCACACAGCCACCACAGCTGACAGCTGCACAGCCTGAGTGAGACCGCACAGTTTCCCACAGCTGGGACCGAAACCCCAAAAGAACTGATCAAAAGGGGGTGGGCCCGGAAACTCTACCTACCCATCACTCTAGACAATGAGGTGAGCCTTGAAACCCTGGTTGAAACCCGGCTCAGACCTCACTTTAATGTCAGCTCAACTCTTTGAAAGACTCAGTACTAAAGCTAAGAGTGAAGATCGAACTCTTATACCCCACTGACTTTGAACTGCAAAACCAGAAGACACTGCACGAATACAGTGCAAGACTCTGCTAAAAGGGTCCCTGATCAGCATAGAACATAGAACTTTTAAAAGTAGATGAAAATGTCTGCTCAAAGAGTTGCAAGACTCTGCATTCGTAAAAGTAGAATTTTACTGACTTAAAGAAAATCTTGAAAAGTAGATGAAAAGGTCTGCGCAAAGAGTTGCAAGACTCTGCATTCGTAAAAGTAGAATTTTACTGACTTAAAGAAAATCTTGAATGGACGTGTAAGCCTCACCTGCCAACAGACTATGCACGACTCTTTCGAACCAAGCATTTGCAACATGCTGGTTGAAATGACACTGCTAAACATTAGTTTCTATGACAATGAAGGGTTACAGGAAACGCTAGCTCCAAATAGGGCATACGTCACTGCGACGTCAGAGTTGAGTGAAACCACCTGAGCTTTAAGCTACAGTTAACCTATGGGCGTGCATTTAATCGTTACGATCCAACTAGAACACAATGTGCAGTACGCAGTTTTGATCGCTGGCTGGTCTAAATGCAGATAAACGATTGCTGGAATTGACATCCCTACTTTAAGTAAAATAGCCTTAAATTTCCAACTAAAATTAGCATGTTAAGCAGTAAAGCGTAAGTCTGTTTGATGAAGAAGCCTCATCTCAGCAGCCTGTAAACTGTACCGATGTTTATTCTGCTTTGCTTAAAAGAAATCCAAATTGCAGTATGACTAAACCTGTGTCTAACAAAGAAAGCCCAGGACAAAGTTATATCTAGGTAGATCTGGGCGACGCTCCCCTTTCTACAAATGTAAAGGCCTTACAAATTATTGTTTGATTGATGTAATTCACCTAAACTTTAGCTGCATCTACAAACAGAGAGCTACCTAGTGATCAGAACTGTTTTAATCGCTGAAAAGTCAGCAGTAGTGCACAAGAGGGACGTAACTATATATGCTTAGACAAGCTTTGACGCCCAGCAAATCTATTTCCTTACTCAGTAAACAAATAGAATAAATTGCTTAAAATAAAGAGAAGAGTTCCATGAGTAAAATTAGCTAATGCCAAAACACATCTGCATTTTACTTCATGTAACACCGAGTCCTAAAACTGGTTACCTGTTAAACCCGTTTAAACATGCCTAATTCATGTAAAATGTACAGACAGCCTTTAGGGACTGTTTGAATTGTCTGACATGCTCTAGTTTCCATGACAACGACTTGTCACAGGAAGTGCTAACTTGTGATGTCACTTGGTAAACGAACCAGCCTAGGTGGCTACGCTAACTTAGCATCCTTCCAGCTCACGCTAAGCTAAACTAACATAGCATCTAGCTAGCTTACGCTACGCTAAGCTAACCTAGCATCCTTCCAGCTTACGCTAAGCTAAACCAACCTAGCCTCCAGCTAGCTTACGCTACGCTAACCTAACCTAACATCCATCCAGCCTAGGCTAAGCTAAATAATAACTTCTACAATTAGCAGTTAGCATAATTTACTTAAGCCCTTAATCACCGCTTGTGTTTACACAATGCAAAGTATTCTAAAATACTTTCCTTAACACCAGTTAGGGTTTCTAATCATTCACGTTCCGTGTTTGCAATTCTTCTTAGCTAAAGTTCACCTTTACTAGTTGAGGCATAGCCCTTGCTAACCGTCGAAGGCTAACTTTGAAGATACCCTGTTAATTAAACTTAAGTTAACTACATGTAAACTGTGTAGCTAGAGAAGAATTCATATAGCAATAGCCATCTTCATCGGCAGGTGACTAATCCTTTGATGGGACACACACGATGTGGCCTCGAACACGCAACCGTCGTAACCCACTATGAAGTGTTGGCCCAGGCAAATCCAAAGTTTAGTCACTAATGCCACTGATTATTCTCGCCTTCAGATCATTCTCGTTGTTTTGATCACTTTGTTTCTTTTGCTTTTAATTTTAATTTTTTTTTTCTTTTGGCTCTTCTTTAATAATTTTTTTTTTTCTCCATTTTATTTTATTTGACCTTGATATTAATAGCACTCAGCTATTCCCCCTACTTTTCGGTCATCTCTATGATTTAAAATTTATTTTATTCTTTGACCTTGATATTCATAGCACTCAGCTATTCCCTTTACTTTTCGGTCATCTATATGATTTAAAATTTATTTTATTTCCTCTCTTGTTCAAATGTGGTTCCATTTCCCATAGGGCCCATAAAGGAAACAGAGACACCTTTATTTGTGATTTTGTTTTATTTTCAACAAGTGTACTCATTTTTGTGACCCTGCAACACAAGTAACTTCAACAATTTACTAGGGCACAACTATAGTCCAGAGGATTGATAATAAGCATAATTTGAATAGGAAAGCTGTCCTTTTCCCCCATCATTCACTTCAAGCCGTAGTGAACCACTAGTTAAGTCCAGAGAAATAATTTAGTCATAAGAACCATCTTAAGGCATTTATTTCATCTCGGCTAGGCCCTTTCCATGGAATAATCTCGGAACCACATACCTCTTAGCCTCCTAACATCCACAGCTAAGATAAGATACAAGACACACTTCACTAGCTAGCTACATGTGAAACACCTAGCTTTATGCTACATACCTAGCGAACCAATTAAACCATGGTTCTGAACTTTTAGGGTCATGCATTAGGCTCTCACCACAAGACAAAAATGTCACAGAGCCCCTGCTTCACCTGACCTTAACCTTCCAGCTTACCAAAGACTGACGACAAAACAACGGACACTATGAGAAACCACCTCTCATACCCCTCCTACCACCCACGAAAGTCGTGTGCACTCACCGACAACCGGTGCCCCACACAACCTACGTCAACAAGCACATGCTGCGTGCACTGGACAACATTCAGCGTTCTGCACCTGATGCCATCACCGCGCCACAGCTTGTTCTGCCACAGTGCAAAAGGGGGGTAATGCCACAATGTATGCCCTATGCCCATGACGCACCATGTGCTGCAACCCGCAGCACCAGAGACACTTGCAAGACACCGAAGCAAGTGGCATACTGGCGCCCTCAAAGCGAAAAGACTGTCCTAGCCAACCAAGGACGATGTTCGCTGAAATTTTTCCTCCCTTTCTCTCTTTCTCTCCCTGTCACTTTTACCAGGATGCTGCTGTGCTTCCAGCCAACCAGAGGGCAGCCGAAATCGGACATCTCACCAGGTCCGGCACCAAGCACCATCCTAAGGGAACAACCAAGACTCCTTTTTTGCCGGACCCGCACTCAGAAAGTGCCTGTGCCACCTGATCCTCACAACGCCTACAGAACGCACTACCCCGGCGTAACGACACAATACAGCTGGGTAGGTGCCAACGGACAGAGGAGGCCCTCACGCACACTGAGGCCGATGTCGAACACATGCTCAACCAACTTGCGAAAATGACTGTCACGCTGGCGGAGCCAGGTGGCCACAACCGCCGCTGCACTGCCGTCAGAACTCTGTTTAACACTTGTATGTCCGGCATGAATGCAGTAAACCTCGCCAACGTCGGACGGCATGCAGCCAAAATTCAGACTGAGATTCCACAGAGAACAGAGCCACTCACAACAGAGTGCATCCCTGCAGCCCATCGACAAGACAATAGGGAACTGTGGTAACTTTCAACACTCACAGCGTTCTGCTGACCCCGACAGTGAACTCCATGAAACAGCTGTTTACCGTCTTCCAGAATGACTTTGCTCAAACTCAGCTGGTAACAGCCCTGATGACAAACCTGCTAAAGGGGGGTGAACTCCTCCATCGACAGCCTCGCCATGGGTAGAATCCCACCGCACCTGATACCCTTAGGCCTCATGCAAACCGTGCTGGCGTCCGCCATCACCACGCCAACTGACTCTTTAAAAATACACCTTGCCTACTCTCATGGGTAGTGCCATCCCACTCTGCATCACCACAAGCAGAGAAAATGGGACGTTCCCCTGAACTTACCCATCATAGTCAAGCCGAATCCACCGGCTCAAGAACATTGTCCATGTCAGATTTTGAGAGGCAGCACTCACATCAAGATCCGCATGCCGTACGTGATTGCCTTGCATGACAGCGACACCAAGCTGTACCCAGCTCCGAATCCACATATGTGCACATTGACCAAAGACATTTACTATCCCTGCCCTAACAAATCTTTCCTCAGAGACAACCCTGACGGAAGCTGCGGGCTGCAGATCAGTGGCACAAGCTGCCCTGCTAAAGCCAAGCCTCGCACTCAAGTCACCGAGACCCAAGCAGAGATTGTAAGTGATCTGTCACCTTGCTCAGCCAGAGCAGCGCATCCAAGTACCAAAAGGCCCCATCCTTCTTCAAGAACCACACTCTCACCCTAACTCCAGAAAGGGAATTGTGGTTTGCAAAAGGAGATCCCAGCTAATTGACATTACATCTATCAACTACACCCTGACACTCGACAGTCATCCTGCACAGGAGGCTCAACGAGATGCGAACATCTACAGCCAAGCCCACGGGACCCTCAGGAAGAGGGTACCACGCTGGAGGCTGCGTCGAACTTTATCAAGCTGAGCCCTCAGCCTCAGCCTAACAGCACCTCCTACCCAATCATCATGATTCACCTGCCATCCGCCAATGGTGATGATTTGTCGTCATATGATGTCCAACACACGGGGACATCATCCGACGAAAAGGGGAAATATGTAGCGTATTTAGGGTGAATCTGAATAATTAAATATATTCTGGATAACTAAAATCCTAAGAGCCTTCAAAGGCCGGGAAGCTTCCAAACCAGCCTCCTCCCCCCAGGACTCAAAATTAACACACACACACACACACACACATATATCCAAGCACACATCCCCCCCAGGAATGTGGAATGTGCCACAGGAAGTTTATGTTACAGAGAAAAGAAACTTCTCTTTTTAAAAGACATTTTAAACAGAAATATTCAATGTGTTTTATGTGTTTGTTTGTTCATGTTACATTGAAATAACTGAGTTTACCATTATGTGTTTTTACATGTAACTGCGTATTCCCTAGAATTCTAACGAAGGAGAACTGAATTTTGCATTCATATATATTATATTATACTTCCCCTTTAGAATTGTAAGAACAATGTATCTAATCTCATGTTATGATTTGTCTTTTATGTGTTTTGGTCTGTTTCTCGAAAACTGGGATAATGTTTCAAACCTTGCCAACTAATGTTTAACCAAATCCATTTGTGACAAGTTTGGAGTCTCTGAGTTCCAATCGTCACGCCCCAGTTAGCCATTGATATCACATCTTGCTAAAACTTTGTTACACATATGACTATAATAATTATGAAGATTCTGCTTTTAAACACCCGATGAAATTAGGGTTTCAAATGCCTTGCTTAAGAGAACAAAGGGCTCATACAACCAGAAGTCCCGCCTGCGAGTTTCGACCTCTTGATTGGCCGAGTCAATGGGAAGAGGCTGGACTTCGCTGATGTGATAAATGTAGGAGCGCAGCTCTGCCCACTCCCTTGCTTCGCCCGTCGTTACTGCTGCATCATGTAACCCGATCCCGTGGGCTCCTTCGGAGACCCGATCCGATCTTTATATCTTTCCTTTGTAAGGCAAAGTTTTGTTTTCCATAGTCGAATCTGTTTACTTCCACGGAGTGAAACAAACGTAGCCGAGCTACTTTCATTGGTAATGCTACTCAAAGACTTTAAACCGCCGCGCAACACGAGCGCCCAGAGACAACACGTGACGCTTACACACACAAAGGACTCCGCTCACGCACGCGGCCGGGACAGGCCTTCAGGAATGCGACAACACAGCGAGACCCATAACTTGTGCAAGTATCTCTTTATAACGCTTCTAAGGAGCATTAAGATGATGTTTCGTGTTGTAATCAGAAAGGTGAATGTCTTAGGAGGAAGTATGCCAATGTTATTTCTCTCTCACTCTCTCTCTCTCTCTCTCTCTCTCTCTCTCTCTCTTACTCGCTAACGCGTGTAAGTCATCCATTGCCCAAACTTTACGCATTTCTCGTTCATCAATGTCTTAATGTGTTTCGTTCGTGTTAATGTTTGTAAATACATGTATTCCTGTAACGTAGTAAATATATATAAGTAGACATGCCTTTATTAAATCATTATATTCACTTGACTGATGGACTTTCTCTTTGCTCAATTTCGAGTCTCTGAAGTGCCAAAAGATCTTGCTACGAACTTTATAACTTAAAGATAGCTTTACATATTTGTTTATGGGGCAGAAAACCCAATTCTTCTGGCCAGAGAATTGCGTTTCCTGCAATCCTATAAAGTAAGATGATATTGGGGAAAACCCCTCAATGTTATTCGGACAATTGAGCTAAATTAATTTTGCCTGCTTTGTAAGACGTGATCTGTGTAATTACTTGCAATCAACTTGTTAAAATGAAAGGATTGTATGTATACATCCAGGTAAAATGACATTCTCCTTTAGGGGAGATTTATTAACATGTAAGACTGATCTAATCCAAACATGTATGAATAATTATTAATTACTAATTATTAATTATGATATGCAAATTCCCCAGGGATTAGATCCCCTAGAATCTTTACAGGGGTCAATACGAATTATTATTTTTTTAAAGAAATTAATACTTTTCTTCAGAAAGGAAGCATTAAATTGATCAAAAGTGACAGTAAAGACATTTAAATAATGCAAAATATTACTTTTTTAATTAAATGCTTTTCTCTTGAACTTTCATAGAATCCTGAAAAATAATGAATCACGGTTTGCACAAAAATATGAAGCAGCACAATTGTTTTCAACTGATAATAATCATAAATGTTTCTTGAGCATCAAATAATCATATTAGAATGATTTCTGAAGGATCATGTGACACTGGAGTAATGATGCTAAAAATTCAGCTTTGATCACATGAATAAATTACACGTTACAATATATTCACATAAAAACAGCTGTTTTACATTGTAATAATATTTCACAATATTACTGGGTTTGTTTTGTATTTTTAATCAAATAAATGCAGCTTTGGTGAGCAGAAGAGACTTCTTTTACAAACATTAAAAATCTTACCGACCCCAAACTTTTGAACGGTAGTGTAGATATATATATATATATAGACAGCTAGATTAATAGATAGATAGATTCATATATAGATAGATTAAAGATAGGCTACATATATAAATATTATAGAGACATAGATTATAGATACATATCTAAATACACAGATAGATTATAGATACATATTATATACATATCTAAATACATAGATAGATTGTAGATACATATATCTAATTACATCGATAGATTAGAGATACATATCTAGATAGATTTGGATAGATAGATAAAATGGAGGCTCCCCAGAAGAGATGCCATACATCTGTGGTGTGGGAGCATTTCCATTTAGAAACAACAAATAAAGTGAGATGTGTGTATTGCGATCGGCAGCTCGCCTACTGCAACAATACATCATCCATGATGCGCCATTTAAGAAGTCCTTCTCAAACACAGTCCACAGCAGAGAAATTTATATTTTTAAATAAAAATATGTAAAAAAGTGAGACATTGTGGCTTGATTTTTTTTATTAATATTCATTTTGCAGGTCCAAAATAACATTATGCACAGTGAGGAGCCTATATAGGTTACAAGATTCACATATTAGAAACGTACAATAATAAAAAAACAACAAATTTTCATGGTTAGTCAAGGTTTTTTCAGATCAACACATGCAAGTGACCACTAGGTGTCACCGTGGAGACGGGTGTCGGATTGATTCGAAGCCTCGAAACAATATGGACCATTTGGTTCAACTGTTTCATTGCTTCACGAAGCCTCGATCTGCCCATCACTACCCAGAATACTCCCCCCGTATTGCTGGTTTAGAAGTAACCAGGCGAGTGTGAGGAGACGGGGTGGTGGAGGGATGCTGAAAAACTGTAGAGGAACATTGGTGAGTCAAATGAGTGTAGCCTATATATACAGGTCTCCAACTCAAGCTGATTGGATTGACATGTTGATTACTGATTGTCGACAGCTGGTTCGAATGATGTGATAATTGGATCAATTATTTGAACGTGCTCCTCCCGAACTTTGTTTATAAAACATCATTAAAAACCAGATAACATTGAACAAACATTCTATTAATGTTACTTTAAGAAAACCTTGACAGTACGTTCTTCTTAGTGTGTTTCCCATATGAACAGTGTAGTGTGTGTATATGAACAGTGTAGTGTGTGTATATGAACAGTGTTAGTGTGTGTATATGAACAGTGTTAGTGTGTGTATATGAACAGTGTAGTGTGTTTGTATATGAACAGTGTAGTGTGTGTGTATATGAACACACTGCATATGTTGTTAGTCATGCAGGCGTGACATATTGTATATATTGTCGTCTCATTTAAGTGTCACTGACATTTAAAGCGCAAGATGCCGCAGTCAGAGTGAAATGCAATGAGATATATGAGTTTTGTATTGCATGCCCTCCTCTACTAGCTTGATAAGCCTACATCCAGATGTTAGTCTGGGAACTCACCATTGGCAGGACTCAATCCGAGTGCGGGATCAACGGTTGTCTTTCAAACTCCCTCTGCACGCAATCAGTCAGTCAGTCAGTCAGTCATAGCTGTCCATCGTTTCCGATGATGACGCTTGCTTCGGGGTTAGGGAGGGGATCAACGACTTTGCCGTTGGTGCCACTTCTCGTGGGCATGAAGGCCGATCCTTGAGCTGCATACTCGTCCACAGATGGAGCAGGGGAAACCAAAGGACAGAGAAGCCCCCGGTGCCCTCTGGTGTCTTTGTCTGCGTCTCTCGGCTTTCCGCTGTTGGTCTTTGTCGTGGATTTGTGAAACTACTCGGGCACAGGTGACCTGCCAAGCTGATCTGTCCCGTGCCAGAGCTTCAAGCTGCATGGGATTGATGTTGGAATGCTTTAAAAGTCCCTTAATGTAGTCCTTATAGCGCTTCTTTGGTCCACCAGCTGCTTGTTTGGCGCCTTGTAGTTGGCCATATAGGACTTGGCGAGGCAGGCGGTGGTCCGGCATACGGATAGTATGCCCTATCCATCGTAGATGTTTCTTAGCCACAGCGGCTTCCATGCAGATAGAATTGGTGCTCTGTTAGATTTCCGCATGTTGGACTCGGTCCATCCAGGAGAGGCCGAGGACCTTCTGGAGACAACGGATGTGGAAGGATTGCAAAAGAGTGATGTGTCGGGTGTATGGAGTCCATGTTTCAGCCCCATAAAGCAGGTGGGGACACACACAGCATTATAAACGGCAACCTTGGTGCTGACCCTCAAATCTCGGTTTTCAAAAACCCTATTACGAAGGCGACCGAATGATGAAGAGGCTTTTTTGATACGGGTGTATATTTCCATATCAAGGGAGCAGCAAGAGGACAAAGTTGAACCGAGGTAGGTAAACTGATCTACATTTTTAAGTGGAATGCCGTTTATGTGGAAGTGGGGGGGGGGGGGGGGGGAGAGGTTTGAGAGAAGATTTGGGAAATAACTTCAGTTTTTTTAATGTTAACCTGAAGACCAAAGGATTGGTAGAGACTAGTTACCGTGTTGAGGGTGTGCTGCATGGACTCTGGACTATGTGCTAGAATCGCGCAGTCATCAGCATATTGTAGTTCAGCTATGCAACAGGATTTGGTCTTTGTGTAGGCCTGCAACCTCCGGATGTTAAAGAGGCTTCCATCAAGGCGGTATTCAACAAGAACACCATCCTTGTGTCCTAAAGTGTAATGGAAAAGTTGGGTGACGGCAGAGAGAAGGAGGTTAAAAAGGACTGGAGCCAAGACACAGCCCTGCTTCACCCCAACATTTACATTAAAGAACTCTGACTGAAGTTCTCCTGTGGTGACTCTGGCTTGCATCCCAATGTGCAGCTGCTGTAAAATGGTAAGGAACTTGGGTGGTACCCCAAGTTTGAAAAGTTGTTTCCAGAGCATCTCACGGTTGATAGTATCAAATGCATTACTGAGGTCAATGAAGGCTATGTGGAGGTATGTGCACTGCTCTCTGCTTTTTTCTAGCAACTGCCTTAAGACAAAAATCATGTCGGTGGTGGATCTGGTCTTCCTAAAGCCAAACTGCGTTTCCAGAAGTGCAGCTTCTGAGATGTATTTAACTAGCCTATTGAGCATGATTTTTGCTAGAACTTTCCCTGCGATGGAGAGGAGGGAGATTCCACGGCTGTTGCCACACACAGCTCTGTCCCCTTTTTGTTTATAGATGACCATAATGTCGGCATCCTTCCAATCTTGTGGGAGGGTCTCACATTCCCAGATGTGACAGATGAGGAGGTGCAGACGGCGTGTAAGAAGGTACCCTCCATGTTTGAAGACCTCTGCCGGAATGCCATCAGGTCCAGCACTTTTATTGTTTTTAAGACTCGCAATGGCTTGGCGTGTCTCCAGAAACTGGGGGGGATTATTGAGGTGTGTGACTGGTGATAGGTTAGGGATATTATCCAGGATAGAAGTGTCAACAGGTTTATTCCTCGACTGGCCCAATGCCTCTGACGCTGCACTGTGGATGGCTTGGCGCAGCGTTGGCCAGTCGCCTGATTCCTCCGGGATCTTTTTGAGGTTATCAGCGAGGAGCTGTCGAAGGAGGTCTCGTGAGGTGAGGCTGCTGAGTGCTGAGCAGTTGATTTTTTGTTTTGGAGCTGTCCTCTGACCACAGGGTCTAGTACTCATGAGGAGTTTGGACCTGACCATACGGTGGTCAGTCCAACACTCTGCTCAGCGCATGACTCGAGTGGACAGGACATCTTTCCGATTTTTTTGACGGACTATTACATAATCAAGGAGGTGCCAATGTTTTGAGCGTGGATGCTGCCAGGTGGTTTTAAATTTGTTCTTCATCTGGAATATGGTATTGGTGATGACCAGTTGGTGTTCTGCACAAAGAGAAAGGAGCCGAAGGCCGTTGTCATTCATCTTCCTAACTCCGTGCCAATTACCTTATCCCATACCCGGTGCTCTATGCCCACTCTGGCATTAAAATCTTCCATGAGAATGAGTTTGTCTGTGGCTGGAGTTTTTCTTATGGCAGAGTCGAGGGCAAGGTAAAAGTCCTCTTTGATGTTAGACTCGGCAGCAAGCGTTGGTGCATAGGCACTAATGAGGGTAGCAAAGCATCCTTTTGCAAGAGGGATGCGCCAGGTCATCAGCCTCTCATTAATGCCGACAGGAGATTCAGGAATAAACTGTAGCAGTTTGGACTTCACTGCAAAACCAACTCCATGGGTCCGGCGAATGCCTTCAGGGACCCCCTTCCAGAAGAAAGTGTACCCGGCACCAACCTCCGTCAAGGAGTCCTCTCCATGAAGTCTGGTCTCACTGAGGGCTGCAACGTCGATGTTGTACCTTGCTAACTCTAAGGCCACAAGCGCTGTTCTACAATGAGGCTTGTCAGATGTCTCACCCAAGTCCAACAGGGTGCGGACATTCCATGAAGCAACACTCAGGTGTCTATTTCTTTCTTTCGTTTTCTCAGGGGTGAGCAGCGTGGAACTGCTCAGTCGCAATAGAAGCTGCCGAGGCAATGTGCTGCTCCATCCCACAGTTGCAACGACCATCACTCCATTGCCGCCTGTGTGCATGGTTTGGCTAGGCACTCCTAGCCACATCCTTGGCCTGTGCCTACCACCATTCCACATCGCCACAGGACTTTTTAGGAGTGGGGGGGGGGGGGGGGGTGATGGGGGATGGAGGGAACAAGGGAAGCAAGAAGCTTGCACATAGGTAAGGATTAAGGTGGAGGTGCAGGTGTGCATTCCACACTCCCACCATCTTGGCTCCTTCCAGAAGGATCTCCGGTGGCATGAGAGAACCCATGACGACCTTCGTCTGAAAGGAGTTGCAGGGGGCTGCCGGTAGCCCAGTCTGCTGGGTTCCGCCTGTGCCTGTCCCCAAAAGGCAGATTTGTCATCAGGGTTTACTCCCCTAGCCGCTGTACCCCTCCGGGTTTACCCACGTGGCAGTGGGGCTGCCTTCTTCAGACTTTTCCGCCATTTTGGTGGTACTCTCACACCCACCATTTTCCGGCGGCTCCATCGTTGAGGCGTTTGGGATCACTCTTTGTCTGGCCTCTACCCTTTGACCTGTTCAGCTTGGGTGGCCCTACCAGGAGTACAAGACTCCCGCCGACATAGCTCTAGGGGTCACGGAGACACGCAAAGTGCCCCACCACGATAAGGTGGTGATCCACGGGACACAACGCAATAGGATAGCGCTAACCAACCAGAGCAGCGAGCGGCTGTGTCTGACTGAGTCCCTGTGTGTTTCCCAGCAGGATATCCGGTCAAACTCCGAACACATCTTCCTTTATTAAGAATGACTTCAGTGCCGTTCTCTAAACTCCAAGTCAGGTAAGTAATTTCCTTGTATTACAATCAACATTCACATAATACAATTTTTACAATAATTTTACATTGACTTCTCTCTCTTTTTTCAGGCTCACGTGTATCACGCATACACTGTAAAAAAATATGGACGTAGTGTCCGTGACGTCACCCGTAGGTTTCTGAAGAGCGTTTTTGAAGCCTAAAGTGGGCGGGGCCAACCGTCGCCATCTTGGCAGCGTCATCTCTCGTCACTCCCGGATAAAATAAAATGGGCAAAGAGGCGGACGTGGGTGTAGCTGAGGTGATACTGGCAACAGTTAAAGTTCATGTTTTTCCCCTTCAAAATACTATAATAGTTAAAAGATGTAACTAAAAGTGAGACTATATGTGTATTGTGATGCATTATTATTCTGCTAGTTAAAAATCTATTATCACAATTTGCTCTGAGCTTTTGCGTGTGACGGTGATTCATCCACATACATGTCAGTCAGCGTGGCATTGCAAGTCAAGTTCGTAAAGAGCTTTATTCTCCTTATTCACCTACGTCACCAGCTTAAACTCAAACGAGGCTGTGGGGTACGGAAGTAACGTTGGCCCTCTGTAGGCTACAGTCATAACGTTACCTTACACGCCCGTAACAGGCCTCTGTGGAACAACGTCACACTAACCCATCATTTCACCAACAAACGGAAGTTTTATCAGAAAACTAATCAGAAAGAAATCACTGGAAACGACTGAAAGGCGACCGTTTGCTGGCATTTTTGTTGTTTACTTGAATATTTAAAACCCAAGCATCGATGTTTTCCCACAGGTTTACAATAAAAAGTGATACATTGATGATGAATTAATGTATGGCAAAATTGAACATTAGTCACACAGAAATAAATTACCGTTAGGTTTCACAAAAGAAAGAGGACACACTTCTTCAGTCGTGTCTGTTTCTGTTGATTTGGAAGTTAGCCTACAGGACATACATAACATCACATTTAGAAAGAATGATAATTTCTACAAATATATGCCACCAAAAATAAGACCTGATGAGCTTTAGCACTCTCTCGACTCCCAGTAACTTAGGCTAACGTTACAGATATTTTCAGTCAGAGAAACAGAGGAAGCTCCTGAAAAAAAAGTGGCGTTATTTTATGATAGTCCGCTATAAAGAGACGAGACGTAGGCTACTGACAGATAAAATAAAAACATGATTGTGATAGCCTTTATGATTGGTCTGATTTCTTCAATCGTTCACCATGTTTTTTTACTATGCGTAACGTAATCTTCAAGCGTTTCCTATGTTTACTATGGTAATGGTTAGCGCGCATTGTCTTTTGCATCGTGTAACGTTATAAATATTTCTACCTTACATGGTGATCAGAATCCACATCGGATCACAAACGGCATTCAAACATGAAAGTGAGTTGATTATTTCGCCTCTGTTCGTAACCACTCCTCTAGCCCGAGCTTGCTTGGTAACGTTAAGCAAGTTGTAGCTCTTTAGACTAGCCTGATCAGCTAATGTCCTGCCGTGACTAGCCGTGTCTTTTCAGCAAAACAGCCCGGGGAATCTTGCAGTCGTTATTTTGCCCATTTTTTCAACATAGTCCACTGTTAATGCCGGAAGAGATAAATTGTTTGTTGTCCACACAGGTACCGCTATGATGACAGGCGCCCACTGCGCTCTGTCACTGAACTTCCGGTTTAGAGTGTACCCCCTAGCCTCGTTTTGGTTTTCAAGATGGAGGCGCGGTGAATAAGGGGAATTCAGTCCATTTTAAAATCTGATTTTGGCCACCTCTCAATTTCTCAAAATGGGTTAAACCAAAGATATTACCTCAGAAGTTCTAGTAAATGCATCCGCACTCGTTCAAGGACGGAGAGAAAGCACTGACACCTGCAGGATTTCATATGACGGTACTTTTTATTTGACTCTAAAAAGTTAAATAAGCATATCTGTTCCGTGAGAGCAACAGTACAGCATAACGAGTGTAGCCTGTATATCTATAGACGTTTTTAAATCTAAACTCCAAAAAGCAACGAAATTGTCAGACATCCATTAGTGCATGCAAGGAAAACAACTGGAGATACAGCGCTGGTTGTTCTCTCCATACTCGACAACAACGGAATCCAATGGCGTGGGCAAAGGTATAATGCGTGTATTAAAGTGTATGAAATAATCCAGTAAAAAGCACAAACACTGCAGAGATGGCGAGTACAGCAGCTGCTGGAATTAGCTGTGGACGACGCTAACACACACCAGACACACGGCTGTCACTCAAGTGGCCACGCCCTTAATTATACAGAACTGTAAGGCTTAATATAATTTAAACGGATGAGTTGTAAAAAAAATCACCCCCCTCACAGTTGTCATGAAGGGCAAAATTAGATATATAGACCAAAAAAACTTTTGACACCTGGCTGTAAACATTTTTTTTCTGCTGTAAAATTGCAACATGACATCATGGCTTTGCATAAACATACACGCCACTTTCAAGTCAAGTGGCGTGTTATCTATACGCATTTTGACACCATTTTTGACGGGTAGGTTTAGAGACGGGGTTGGGGTAGGTCATACACTAATGTAACGTTAAGTCAACGGCGTTCATAAACACGCTGAAAAGCGATTATGCGTGTTGATAGCGCGCCAAAAATGGAAATATAAATTGCGTGTCATACATACGCCATTTCATAAGATCAGTCTGAAAATTTGCCATTTTAACATGTGGCAGATACAGATTTGACTCACTTTTGCTGCCAGCCTCAAGCGGCCAGTCGATGAATTGCAGTTTAATTCACTTCCATGTTACTTTAAGAGAGAGACGGGGAGGTCACCACTTGGTATCTCGTCAAAGCCACGTGAACTACAGCTCCGTGTGAGACTAATTAACTCAACAATTAAACTTATACATCGCAAAATCACATACAAATTCACGTACATCTTACAGTTTCAATAAACATTTGTATTCACAATTGTCTTGTGCTTATTTCAAAATAAACAGCAATCGAACAATAACTCAACACATCCAGTATATTTCCACACGATAATACTTGAAGATCCACACGAGCAACTGGATTCTTTCAACATAACTGTCTCTTCATGAAATCCAAAAAGTTTTTAGACAAATTCCACAGTTTACACTTATTTTCCTTCTCATTAGAGAATACTTGCTCTAGATTATTCTCTCCTATCGGTTGCTTCGTTAGATCGCTGCTTCTAATGAGTTTCTCAGTCTTCTCTCATTGGTCAATTCTATTATACATCTTATTCAAATTATTCCTTTTCCACATTTATTTATATTTCAGTTAGCAATCATATAACTATAAGTTATAATTGATTTAAACTATATACAGTTCCTATTATCAATTCTGAAATCAAGTCAGGGTTACAAGCACATAATGAAAAAGAAATGAAGAAGGAATGGATTTTTTTTTACTAAGACAGTTTCAATATGACCTTCATCTAAAAACTGTAAATCTGTCTTCATTTTTCACAATATTCTCTATTATTTTAGTATTTTTTGGAGTATTTTAAAGTAGGCTACTCTCTGTTTGAGCTTTATATTTTAAAAACATGTGTGTTTATATAAGGCTCGCTGTGAGATTCCCACTCGGCCATATCTCACATTAATGATCTGTGTTTATTTCACTCTTTATTTCATCATAGCTTTAAACATGATAATTCATACTAGCCTAACAGAACAGATTTTCATAGGTTTGGGTAAATCTATACTTATAAATCTATAAGTGGCAATGAAAAAGAAATAAAGAAGGAATGAAAAAAAGACATTATGTGACCATCTAAAAAAATTAAATCTGTCTTAATTTTTTTAATATATCCTCTATTATTTTAGAATTTTAGAGTATATATTTCAGAGTATTTTAGAGTAGGCTACTCTCCTTTTGAGCTTTATTTTATGATTAAAAACATATTGTGTTTATATAATTGTTTGAGGCTCGCTGTGAGATTCCCACTCCGCCATATCTCACATTAATAAGAGTTTCCAGCCGTTTCCAGTTGCACTCGAGCTCCTCATTCCCAACACCAGTGTGAGCATCCGTAAAAGCATCGGGATCGATGTGTGAGAGTCAACAGTCCAGCGCTCTCTAAACTCTGCAGAGACACGAGACCTTCACACACACTCACTCTTCACACACACTCGCTGTAAAACCTCACTATCCACAGTCTCTCCCTCGGGACGGAGCAATGTCACAAACCCTGACGCTTTTATAATCAATTTAAAGTCCCGGCTGTGAGAGCTCTCCGTGTTTCTAATCCCAAAGTGACTTTTAAGACTGAACTGCGAGGAGGATAATCAATTTTACACAGAGTCCTCAGAAAGACGGGAAGATTGAAGGAAGGAGAGATTGAAGAGCAGGAGACTCGACACACACACATGATGGAGCGGACCGCATTATCCCGGATTAATCAACACTGATCAACATTACCTCAGGGTCCATACGTCAGCACTTCTGAGAAGAAAGAAGTGACACGAGAGCAGCTCAACTGTGATATCGAGAATATAGTGCAATAATGAATTGGTTGAGTAAATGATTCAGTGACTTGCTCAGACGACGGGCCTGTGTCACACACACACTTACATGACGAGTTATCTGCATTCCACACAAGTGTTCAAATGAAGACCACAAGTAAGTTTGATTACCCAGTTTTTACACACTTACATAGTGTTAAAAAAATGCAAATAAGTTTGTATTTATACTTGAGCTGGGCAATGATTAAAAGCGATTAATCACATATATATATATATATATATATATATATATATATATATATATATGCATATGTGTGTATTTATATATACAAAATAATTGTGCACAGTACACACACTTATTTTATGTAAACACACACGTTTACATGTTCATTAGTCTCTAGGTAATTAAGTGATAAAAACGTAATACAAAACTACTTCTCTGTACCAATAAAATCTAGCAGTTAACTATATTATCTGGAAAACACTGTATGTTTTACTACGAATTAATATGTAATATCTAATAAATTGGTTGCGTGAATGATTCAGTGATTCGCTAACTTGTCGCCACCTACTGGCTGAATGATGTAATGAGCAGAAAGAGAACAAAACCCCCTCCACTGACTGACTGGAATGCTCTAAATGAAGTAAAAATAAAATAAAATAATTAATAAATGTAAATGTTCACTATCAGCCAATCAGTGTTGCCCTGACATCATACACATCTATAAAAGCGTTTAGTTATTCGTGATGAGGACCGAAGCGCACAAGTCGAAATCTGCCATATTTCCCAATATCATCTGAATAATCAATCTGGGTTAGTTTGAGTCAGTCTGAGGATTGTGTCTGAAATAAATTAGTTTTACAGGCTCTGAGACTGCAGTTATCAAGTTATTATAAAACACACACTTGACATTCATTCATTCAATCAATAATGGGAGAGAAAAAAGAATTTCTCATCAAAGAAACAATGATTTTGGAGTTATGGCTCAAGAGCATTTATTGATCTGCAGGACAGGCTTTATTACACCACAGAAACTGTTTTTGTGTGTGCGTTTGAGTCCGGTGATGATGTAACTGTGTCAAATCTTTCTCACAATACAGCATAAGCTCATAAACGTGTTACTGCAACATTTCCAATCAACTAAAGTCAGGCATCAGGATTGTAATCTGCGCTGAGAGCCCGTCCGCAGCCGTAACTCGTCCGGCGTGATGTCATCAGCACAGCACTTCTCTTCATCTTACAGTCACTTCCAGAGGCTCGTGGCATAACAAATAGGCCTGAGATTGTTTTTTAGAATATCAAGCTGTAATAGAAGGCGATTGGGCTGGAAAGAAACAAGTTTTGGCGCCTTTTTTAAATCAGTCAGTATTTTGATATATGCAAATCAGTCAAAAAATTAAAGTAATGGCAACGCAAGAATGACCAAAACACCATCATCACATTCAGTCCCTCCATGCATGTGACTTACGTTGTTGTGGCAATAGGTGAGTTCACGAAATTAGTGTAACTTTAACCGCTCAGGCCCTCGTACACTGTAAAAATAAATTCTGCTAAATTTACGGTAAAAAACAGCAGCTGTGGTTGCAAGAAATTTACCGTAAAAAAATACGGTAGCAACATTCAGGGTTTTACAGTTAACTTAAATTTGCAGTATATAAACTTATTAAATTTTCTGATATAGGGCTCTATCTTGCACCCGGCGCAAATGACTTTGTTTGTTCACTGACGCATGTATCATTCCTATTAAAGCGGGCTTTTCCCTCCACAGACGCATGTCGGTAAACTAAATGAACTTGCGCTCCCTGGGCGGGTCGGCGCAAAAATGAGGCGTGTTTCGTATGGAGTGAAAACAGTATCTTAACCTTCCACAAATGCACGCGAGAGATCCGCATGTGCACGCACCGATCCACAAATGCACGCGAGAGATCCGCATGTGCGCGCACCGATCCACAAATGCACGCGAGAGATCCGCATGTGCACGCACCGATCCACAAATGCACGCGAGAGATCCGCATGTGCGCGCACCGATCCACAAATGCACGCGAGAGATCCGCATGTGCGCGCACCGATCCACAAATGCACGCGAGAGATCCGCATGTGCGCGCACCGATCCACAAATGCACGCGAGAGATCCGCATGTGCTCGCAACGATCCACAAATGCACGCGAGAGATCCGCATGTGCGCGCACCGATCCACAAATGCACGCGAGAGATCCGCATGTGCGCGCACCGATCCACAAATGCACGCGAGAGATCCGCATTTGCGCGCACCGATCCACAAATGCACGCGAGAGATCCGCATGTGCGCGCACCGATCCACAAATGCACGCGAGAGATCCACATGTGCGCGCACCGATCCACAAATGCACGCGAGAGATCCGCATGTGCGCGCACCGATCCACAAATGCACGCGAGAGATCCGCATGTGCGCGCACCGATCCACAAATGCACGCGAGAGATCCGCATGTGCGCGCACCGATCCACAAATGCACGCGAGAGATCCGCATGTGCGCGCACCGATCCACAAATGCACGCGAGAGATCCGCATGTGCGCGCACCGATCCACAAATGCACGCGAGAGATCCGCATGTGCGCGCACCGATCCACAAATGCACGCGAGAGATCCGCATGTGCGCGCACCGATCCACAAATGCACGCGAGAGATCCGCATGTGCGCGCACCGATCCACAAATGCACGCGAGAGATCCGCATGTGCGCGCACCGATCCACAAATGCACGCGAGAGATCCGCATGTGCGCGCACCGATCCACAAATGCACGCGAGAGATCCGCATGTGCGCCTTTTAAACCTGTAGAGTTTCTTTCTTCAGCTGAACACAAATGAAAAGATATTTTGAAGAATGTAAAAAAACAGATGGTTAACAAAGCCATCAAAAAACAAAAACGTTAACAAAAATTGTAGAAAAAAAAACTATACAAGTCAATGCTACTGTTAACTGTCTGGTTTCTGACATTTTCAAAATAAAATATCTTTTCATTTATGTAATACTTGTGGATTATTTTGAAAGAAATCTTTTACTTTGTTGGTTAAATTATGTGGAAGCATTCATCCTTTCTTTAAAAATAAGGAAAGCAAAACATATAGGTAATAGCTGAAAATATATTATTTTCCATTCAATGTGTGTGGGGGTAGGGGTTATTACATTACCACAAAGTACATTCAGAATTACAATAATATAAACAAAAGAAAACGTTGTACAGCCTACACAGCAAAAACTCCAGCGTTAAATTAACTCTCCTGGGAGTTTATATGGCTCCAGACTCAAGAGTGTAAAGTGTTAAAATATGAGTGTTAAAGTTAATGAGATAATTAAGTGAATAATTGAGTGATGATTGAGCATTATAGAAGACACCTGATGTTAACAAGCAGAATCACTGAAGGAGAGAATCACAAATTGTAAGACACCGTTATGGAGATGGGTGTTTGATTTAGTTGGGCTCTTGACCCTTATATTGTTAACTTTAGGTTTTGTTTGTCTGTTGTTACTGAGTTATAACAGGCATATGAACAAAGGGAAAAAGTGATCTGATGTTCTTGATTTATGTTATGATGTATGTTATGATGTAATCATCATGTGAACTTGATCACTGAACTCATTAAGATCCTCATTTCAGACTTAGATTTATATTATTAATTACACCATCACTGATTCTATGTCAAAGATCCAGAATATTCACTATAATACAAATGATTTCTTAAAAGTTATTTACTTGTTTTAAAAAAATAAATAAAAAGTCTGCTTTACGGCACACATAGACATCAAGATTCAATCTATGCATCTCAACAATGGTGACGAACAGATTATTCAATTAGGAAATGCAGATTCAGATCATAATTTATTCACACTGCAATGCATGATGGGAGCCATTAATGAGTTGTGATTGGTGGTTGCCAGAATGCACTGCAACATGCTTTATTATTGTCACCATTGTTGAGATTCACAGGCTGATTATTGATTTCTGTATTTCTAAATAAAAATTACTTCCGCTCGAAGGCCGGTTAGCGCCCTCTGGAGGAAGACACCATATCGCATCCTTGCAGGTAATGTGGACAGATCGGCTTGTGGACAGATCGGCTTGTGTGCATTTGTGAATCGAGACCGCGGAACAACAGTCTCAAAACTCACGTGATTTGCTGTGCATGAAATTACATTTACAGGTAAAGCATTTGTGTATTGTTGTGTGTGTGTGTGGATCTCACGCGTGCATTTGTGGATTGCTTTGTGTGTGTGTGTGGATCTCTCGCGTGCATTTGTGGATTGGTTTGCGTGTGTGTGGATCTCTCGCGTGCATCTGTGGATTGCTTTGTGTGTGTGGATCTCTGGTGTGCATTTGTGGATTGATATGCGTGTGTGGATCTCTCGCGTGCATTTGTGGATTGATATGCGTGTGTGGATCTCTCGCGTGCATTTGTGGAAGGTTAAGATACTGTTTTCACTCCATAGTTTCGGCGCAAACATTCCCTAGTGCTATTTTGCAGTTCCAGAAAACAATTCCGCCACTGACCAGAAAAACCTGGTCTAAAGTCAGTGGCCCGATGCGCGTTGTTCATAATGCTATTTTAAGTGCGCATGCTTGGCCATAATGTAGCGGGTGCACAACGCGCACACACTTTGATTCTCTCATCAACACAGATGCAGCAGTTTTTATTTTTGCAAATCATACATTATAACAAGGAAATATATTACCACACGAGGGAAATCATTGTGGTGTCCATGAAGATGTGACAAAATAGGCATAAATCTAGCTTACACATTTACCCAAAATTTTCAGGCAAGACGGATCAGACCTGTTTGCCCAATAGTGTCAAGACACATATGTATAAAAGGACATCTGACAAATTAGTTTGTCCGTCAAGAACCAGGAAAAAAAATCTGAATCACCTTTACCATAATGTAAGTACATTAAAAACCTTACTCTTCAACTTACCAGTTAAGTTGAGCTTTCTCATATTTTTTTTCTATTGATTTGGGTGGGTTTGTCCCATCCCCAATGTCAATTATCTTTCCTTTATGACCCTGGCGAGAACATCGATCTCCTCGGCTGTGAACCGCTCCTGGCGCGCGCCTGGTAAATCCGCCATAATAATAACAATCCGCCATGCAACATGCGCACCTGCTCTTAAAGGGTATGTTGGATGACGCTCTGATTGGTTTATTTCACGTTACGCCCAAACCACACCTATGAATAATGAAGCTACTTCAGACCAACCCCTTTTAAACTTGCGTCGGGCGCAAGAGTCATTTATCCCGCCGGGAAAATAGCAACAGCGCCGGGATCCGCCCAGTTACTTGCGCTTTGACACTTGCGTTTCAGATCGTTAAAATAAGGCCCATAATGTTAATTATAGTAACACACATGGACTTTTAAAAATGCAATAAACATTCATTTAACAACATTAAATGTAACATAAAACCCTAAAGTACATAACTGATTAGAAAAAAACTATAAGTGAAAACTGTGAAGTGTCACGCAGGGAATTGTGGAAATTTCAATTTACATGTTTTTTGTAAATTACTTTCAAAAATTGTAAATTTAACGGTATTTTACTGTAATTGACCGTATACAGTACGGAGACTTTGTTAACCAATTAACAGTAGCATTTTTACAGTCTTTTACAGTTAAAAAAACAATAATTTTTTACAATGTAGAACTTGCAATTACGACTTGTAACATGGAAATTCTCTAAAAGCTTGTACCACCTGATCACTGCAGATTCATTTAGGCTTTGATAGAGTTGCAATAGAACATCATGGGTTGTCATCTCAGAATTAGGGTAATTACAACATGGCGTGAATGCGGTAAAAGCCACTATCTTGACCAATCCCACTTCAGGTTTACGTCTCAGCGCTGGTTTATTTCTCGTCCTCTCTCCCCTCTCTCTCTCTCTCTCTCTCTCTCTCTCTCTCTCTCTCTCTCTCTCTCTCTCTCTCTCTCTCTCTCTCTCTCTCTCTCTCTCTCGCTCTGCTCTCGTCCTGATGTAAAGTGACACATGAAATGCAGTTAATTGAAAAGCCTTCTGGCACCTAATTTCACCCGACAGCAAATACATTTTTCAGTGTTCCCCTGCAGGTCATAAATACTAAAAAACAAAAACATTTCCAGCAAACAAGACAGCAGATATTGATGGATCGATCGCGAGATGTCTCTTTATGGCTGCAGAGCGTGTGATGGCATACGGCTATTTTAAGCCATAATGACGTACGAATAACATCATGTTTTTGACCCTGTGAGATGAGGGCGATTCGTCCTGTGGGTTTATAACAACATACAAGACACATGTATCTGATGCACGTCTCTGGAACTGTAATAGCTCCTGAGATCGAGCTTTTGTTGGAGAAAATAAACATGAGAATTGTGTGTGTGTGAGCGAGAGAGAGATATTTCCACATAAGTGTGTGTTGTGTCCGTGTCACAGACGCAGATCGATTGCAAAACCAGCCAATCTTGAAAAGTCAACTATCAATCTTATTGAGATTCGCAGGTGAAGAACAAAGAAACTGAATTGACTTTTCTTGTCACTGTTGTTCTACAAGGAGCCTGAGGGAAACAGAGAGAGAGAGTCATGCACAACCACTTTAAATGTACAATATTTGTGTCATCAATCTCTCAGAAGAAAAACACAAAAACGTAATATGAGTTTAGAGGGAAAAAAAAGCAAATGTTCCTGAGCATGAAATGTCCCAGTCGTAGATCTAGCACTATCAGACCTTCACTTCTTACACACACGACGATGCAAAACAAACAAAAGGAGAATTTGTGTGCGCTATAATGTATTTTGGAATCATTTGAAAGATCCAGACAGAAAGAGTGAGCCAGACGACTGACCCACATGCATTATAGACTGAGATCAGCTTGATGCGCTCACTCACGGATCTGTGTTTGGCCCCATTTACACTGCAAGTGACCCAAAAATGGATTCCGATTTTCTCAGATCAGATTCAGGCCTCACTAATATGTGGTAATAAATCGGATATGAATCGGATACGTGCGTTTGCGTGTGTCATGTAAGCAGACAAATCGGATATTCCCCAGTAAATGCGAGTCGTACGTCATTAAAAAAAGGACGTCAACTCAGGTGGACAACAACTGAGATCACATGACTTATTATAGGAGGATGGAGGACGGAGGACACACACAGTGGAGCAATGCGGAGGTTTCATGTCTTTGAGGGTTGTTACAGAAATAAATCCGTGTTTGAACACATTTCACGAGATATGGGGAGGCACGGCTTTAAGCGCTCGTGGCTACAGAGCCAACGTAAGATAACAAGCTTAAAAAACAAATACAAAGCGAAAGCAAAACACTGGATAATTTTATTTGCATCTGCATCCATAGAGTGGCGAAGTTATGACATCACTTTGTAGGATAACTCGGAAGTTAGCGGCGCATGGGTTCCCTCGATCGAAAAGCTGTGCATTTCCCCCATAGACTTTTGGAAAATCGCAAAAAATAAGATCTGTGTTCAACAAAGAGTTGTGACCCTTACACGTGTTGTCTATCAAGATAGTCTTTACAAGTTAATCCAAAATTTATACAGTTTGAAGCCTAAATAAAGCCGTCAGATATAAATTTTAAGACACAATAAAGTTTAAAAAACCACAAGCAGGTTATAACTGGTGTTTTATGTCATAGATCGAAACTTGAAAATATTTAGAGGCTTTGTTAACCACAGACCTTATTCCAGGCGATTTAGCAAAAACCCATTCAATAAACCCATAGACTTTAGGGCGAGGGAACCGGACGTGCTAAAATGCTAACTCACTTCCGCGTTTTGGCCTACAGAGTGATGTCATAACTTCGGCACTCTATTGCATTTCGTGCTGTTTTACTTCCTTTTCCGGGTCAGAACGTCTACATTTGGTAGTTTCAGCAGTGTAAATTGTCGGATACGGGTCACTTTTAAAAGATGATGTAAGCGGGTCGTTAAAAAAATCGGATATAGTCAGAAAATCGGATTTGGGCATCAAGACCTGCAGTGTAAATGCAGCCTTAGATCTGATCTGGACACACACTAAACATCCTAACATGAAGCTGTCAAACGCTTCAGAAGAACACGGATGTAGAGGCGTGCGCACTACAGCTTCACTCTCGGGAAGAACACTGTGAGGAATGAGTTAATGGAGGAGAAGATATTGAACACAATAGGGAAGCAGACATTAAAACATAGAGAAAATAAAGATGAGATGAAGCTGGAAATCACTGTAATGCTGAAGGAGAGAGAGAAGGAGAGATGGAGAGATGGAGGAGAGCGTGCTAAGAGAGAGAGAGAGAGAGAGAGAGAGAGAGAGAGAGAGAGAGAGAGAGAGAGAGAGAGAGAGAGAGAGAGAGAGAGAGAGAGAGAGAGGAGAGAGAGAGAGAGAGAGAGAGAGAGTTTGGGATTGGGACTTTTTTTCTGAGAGTGTAGTTATTATCATTTCATTTGTTTTAATACAACAAAAAACCCTTTTGGAAATCTAACTGTGGCTTTAACAGTAGATGGTGATGTAGTGAGACTGTAATAGTTATAATGATGACAATCATAGAGGTGTCATTCAAGAATAGGATATGACTATATCAGCATTATGCATAAATCACAAAATAAGAAATAACTGCCACATGAAAAAACAGATTGTGCTTTAAAAAAAAATCATAATTGACATAAAAAGTTGAAACTATAACATGTAAGTCATATTTATGAAAATTATGACATACTAATTTGAAATTATGACTTAAAAAGTTGAAATTGACATTAAATACTGACTTAAAAGTCTATATTATGACATGCTAAATCAAAATTATGAGAAAAAAAGACAGAACATTAATCTAGAAATAAATAGAACTCCATTGTTAATCTCATAATTATGATTTAGTATGTCATAATTAAGATATTTACCAAACCATGATTTTTTTTCCCCTTGGGGAAATGGGCTATCATAAATAATAGAGCGTTAAACAAATATAAAGAATGCAAAGACTGATCAACTCAAATAACCCTAAAAAGTGAAATATATTATTGAAAAAAATATATGCTTTTATTAATTTACAATTGTAAGGCTGGAGAAGCTGGAAAACTGTAAGAGAGAACAAAGGACATCAACATTTGAACTAAACTATTCTTCACCCCAGAAATTTTATATATAGTTTAATGTGAATAATTATCAAACAGTATTATACATGTTTGATATCATTTGAAATGTCTCAGTGCGACTGGTACAAAAGTCTCATTCCCAAAAGAAGTAAACCAGAAGGTAATAAGATATTTAAGAGTTTAGAGATGATTTACACTCAGAGGAGGCCTCCAGCTCTCAGAAATATAAACACAATTCAAATTCCCATTGTTAGTAAATTGTTCCAATTAAATCAACTTCTGCCTCCAGTAAGTCTGGGACGGTGATTCATGTAAATGAACTCATGTTTACACTTGAATACAGGTTTCTGCTTGGTCTGTCTATATAATGAAATGCAAAGAAAATTGGTGTCCTTAAAGTTTGGATTTTTCCTCATTGTTTTAATTAAGACATTAAGATAAATTTCCAAAAGATGATTTTTTTATTCCTCTTTTTAGTCAACTTTAGCATGGGTCACTTATGCTAAGCACTGTACAAACACAAAATATTTATGACCGCATTTCTTTACATTTGAGTCCAAGTTTAAACACTGTGAACCGCTCCATTAACGTACAGATCTCTGAAACACATTAAACAGGAGGTGTGTATCCAAACTCACTACAGGTTTTGTAAGGGAATGCAAAATATATATATTTTTTACATTTCTCCCATCCCAAATTTTTTCCACCATAACGTCCCTTTACGGGCTCCGTACGATTCACATGATTGTTGCTTAAATTTTTTCCTTCAAAAGTGAAATGTAGTACCATTACAATAAGAGGATGCAACCTAAAAACTCTTTCAGTGTTTCAAACAATACTTTGTAACCTGGAATCTCTCACAGTTCGCTCAGAGAACGGGGTTCAGATGTACATAAGGTGATATATTTGCATTAATATGATCACAGTATAAACATGAGAATAACAGGTATAAACGGGCTAAAGGCTTGACTGTAAATCTCCCGCTGATTCTGAAGGATTACAGTGCCGCTGCGGAGGCTAAAGGCTAACACAACACCAGATAAACACAGCTAGCGCTCACGATAAGCATCTTATCAGCACAGGTGAAGTGTGTGTGTGTGTGTTTACTTTCCCAGGTTTCACACTGACTAACTGAGTTCACACTCCGCAGACTCCCAGAAACATGTTTATAGTGAGTGTGAGGAAAGGAAGGAACAGATCAATCATTCACCAAACAAATAGGGAAGAATATACTTTAAAAAAGGTGTTGTGTCTTATTTTCTAAATTTCTTCACCCTGAAGTCTAAGATTAGTTACTAAAAATAGAACATATTTATGCTACACCTTCAAAAGTAGGCTACATGTGAGTGGCCACATCTTGTTATTTTTTAAAAGCGTTTAAAAATATATTTTTATAGATTGATTTGGTGGACGTTATAAAGAGGCGCTATTATGCCCTTCCTCAAAGTCTTGTTTTCTACTCTACTAGAACAGGTTTTCCTGCTTGAATGTTGATTATTTTCCTCATATTCTCCATTGTTGCAGCTCCTCTCTTCCCAGTCTGTCAGTAACGCTCTGTTTACTTCCTGTCTCTATGAAGCCCCTCCTCCTGAAAAGCACACTGTGCTCTGATTGGTCGGCTGGAGCAGTGTGTTGTGATTGGCCGAGAGCTTCGAGTGTGTTTGGGAAATGTCCCGCCTCTTACCATAACCGCCAGTTTAACACACTACTAACTAACTCAACCAGGCCCCGCCCCTTTATTCTGCATATTAATTATTATAATGAGGAATTGTCACAAGGTGACGAACCATCAGCGGAACTATATATTCCACGGAGGAATGTTTCCGCCCGGAGCGCTCTCGACGCAACACCCAGTCAGCCTGATATGCGTCGCTACCATGGCAACAGCAGCCGCTGATGACAGAGTGACAGCAGGTGCAGCGCATCAAGGGGCTGTTTGGTGATTGGGACACACAGCGGCTTGAAACAGATAAAGACCAAGCTTTGGGAGACCAAGAGGGTAGTTCAGTGCAGTGTTCTGTGTTCGGTTTCGGGTGCTGTGTCCTGACCTTGTTCCGTCGAGGAAGGCTGAGAGTTTCTGTGGGACAAAATTGACTGGTGAGATCGATCCGCGGAAGGGAATCCGCTACGAAAGATTGGGTGGAGTGGAACAGAGAAGCAGAGGAGAAGTTGCCTTGGAAACATCAAGTCCCCTGCCTGGGTAGAGATAAGTGCAAACCTTTTACTGGCCGTATGATACGTGATTTATACACCAAGACACTGTATATGAAGAGAAGCGATCTAGGAACCGGAGTCTAGACTCCGTAATGAGAAGACAGCTGTTATGATGCACGAGTGAGATCGCTATATATTCTTCCGTCTTACTGTCCCTGCTGTTCAGAACAAGGAGGTGGGCTGTGGCCTTATATTTCACAGAGTGGTTGAGAGTGACGTGAGTTGATGCTGTGCCCACCGTGTGTGTTGAAGTGAAGCTACTGCATGCTTACTATACCGAATTCTGTCGCGTGCCCATCGGCCTTGCCCTGTGTTGCAGTTTGGAGCCGCTGAAGAAGAGATTTAGCGACGGTGGAATTTAAAGCTTGCGATGTTCTGATTCATCATTGATGTTGTCTGGAGAACGGAGGAAGTCCAGTGATCTGCTGTTCTGAGTGTCCTCCATCGAACGCCATGGGCATTCTGTGTTATCAACACAGCCGTGAGCTTTCTGCATCCTCTGTATAGGAAAGGACCAACCATACTCGAAGTACTCAACTGCTGTCTAGTCGACGCCCCTTTCACAGCCGTGAGCTTTCTGCATCCCCTGTATAGGAAAGAACCAACCGGACTCGAAGTACCTACCTGCTGTCTAGTCGACGCCCCTTTCACAGCCGTGAGCTTTCTGCATCCCCTGTATAGGAAAGGCCCAATTGTACTCGAAGTACCCACCTGCTGTCTAGTCGACGCTCCTTCCACAGCCGTAAGCTTTCCGCATCCCCTGTATAGGAAAGGACCAACCGTACTCGAAGTACCCACCTGCTGTCTAGTCGACGCCCCTTTCACAGCCGTGAGCTTCCTGCATCCCCTGTATAGGAAAGAACCAACCGGACTCGAAGTACCTACCTGCTGTCTAGTCGACGCCCCTTTCACAGCCGTGAGCTTTCTGCATCCCCTGTATAGGAAAGGACCAACCGTACCCGAAGTACCCACCTGCTGTCTAGTCGACGCCCCTTTCACAGCCGTGAGCTTCCTGCATCCCCTGTATAGGAAAGAACCAACCGGACTCGAAGTACCTACCTGCTGTCTAGTCGACGCCCCTTTCACAGCCGTGAGCTTTCTGCATCCCCTGTATAGGAAAGGACCAACCGTACCCGAAGTACCCACCTGCTGTCTAGTCGACGCCCCTTTCACAGCCGTGAGCTTTCTGCATCCCCTGTATAGGAAAGAACCAACCGGACTCGAAGTACCTACCTGCTGTCTAGTCTACGCCCCTTTCACAGCCGTGAGCTTTCTGCATCCCCTGTATAGGAAAGGCCCAATCGTACTCGAAGTACTCACCTGCTGTCTAGTCGACGCTCCTTCCACAGCCGTAAGCTTTCCGCATCCCCTGTATAGGAAAGGACCAACCGTACTCGAAGTACCCACCTGCTGTCTAGTCGACGCCCCTTTCACAGCCGTGAGCTTCCTGCATCCCCTGTATAGGAAAGAACCAACCGGACTCGAAGTACCTACCTGCTGTCTAGTCGACGCCCCTTTCACAGCCGTGAGCTTTCTGCATCCCCTGTATAGGAAAGAACCAACCGTACCCGAAGTACCCACCTGCTGTCTAGTCGACGCCCCTTTCACAGCCGTGAGCTTCCTGCATCCCCTGTATAGGAAAGAACCAACCGGACTCGAAGTATCTACCTGCTGTCTAGTCGACGCCCCTTTCACAGCCGTGAGCTTTCTGCATCCCCTGTATAGGAAAGAACCAACCGGACTCGAAGTATCTACCTGCTGTCTAGTCGACGCCCCTTTCACAGCCGTGAGCTTTCTGCATCCCCTGTATAGGAAAGAACCAACCGGACTCGAAGTACCTACCTGCTGTCGAGTCGACGCCCCTTTCACAGCCGTGAGCTTTCTGCATCCCCTGTATAGGAAAGAACCAACCGGACTCGAAGTACCTACCTGCTGTCTAGTCGACACCCCTTTCACAGCCGTGAGCTTTCTGCATCCCCTGTATAGGAAAGAACCAACCGGACTCGAAGTATCTATCTGCTGTCTAGTCGACGCCCCTTTCACAGCCGTGCGCTTTCTGCATCCCCTGCATAGGAAAGAACCTACCGTACCAGGAGTACCTACCGGCTGTCCAGTCGACGCTCCTCTTCACCGCTGTAAACTTCTGTACTTGGGAGGTCGAGAAGAGTACAGTCCGCTCAGAGTCCGAGAAGGAAAGCCGTGCTTAGAGCACTTACCTGCTGGTCAGGTCCGCGTTCCCTCCATTGCCGAGAACCTCGGCACCTGAAGAGTCCGAGGGGGTTGAGTGGACCCAGTCCCCGCCTGTCGTCCAGCCGACGTCCCGGCGGCCACTGGATGCTGGGGAGGGAGGAGGAATTTTAATTAGGATATACAAATTCTTTTAATCAATAAAGCCTGTTACATTTTACTTTCCTTGTCCGCCTGGTTTCTGGTCTGCTCCTCAGTGGTACATTCTAAAGGGAGGGGGTAGACCCAGTCGACCCTCCCGACCTGTGACAGAATATTGTGACGTGTTCGTTCCCGGAAGAAACTCGAGATACAGTGGAGGCGTTTCAGGAGTTCAGAAACACTGATATAGAGAAGAACTGGAGATTTTCATGATCAAACAGCAACACTACACACTAAAGAAAGAGGGAAAACCCCTTTAATACACAGTCCCTCCAGAAAAACGTGATTATGTGATTGCATAATTCAATGCATAATCAGCCAAATCTTTTCAAATATGCCGCACTTTCGCCGCACAAATTGGCGGATTTCTGTGCAAAATATGTGGAGCTTGCATGATTTCATAATCCCCGCATTTTTGTTGCAAAAAAGTCCCATATATCTCAGCAGAAAGTTGTAAATGTTGCGTTTGCTTCACACAAGAGCCGCTGTTTTCCCTGTTGCCATGGGAACGTTATGAAGTGACATAATTACGCGACATGAACATCATCGATAAGCTGTAAAACAGGAAGCACACGTTTAATTTTTTTATATTTTATTATGCATTTTTACAGAAGTTGTAGCATATTCCTTTTGTAAAGCTCCAGAACTTGTTTGACTCATCAATGTTTTGTAAGTTTGATGTGTTTATTAAGATCTGAAATAAAACAAGATGAACTGAAATATTCCAGCACTTTCTGTGATGTAGTGTGCTTGCTTATCATAGGAAGTAATAAGAAATGACTCTTTACATTAAGGTAGTAGCCTAGTGAGAACAGTTCTCGCAATTTAATCACATAAAATTGCACAAATATCCACATATTCCATCGCATTTTCTAAGAAAACGTGCCGCATAATCAAGGATTTTCGCCGTCAACAATCACAAAAAAACTCCACATTTTTCTGGAAGGAGTGACTACAACTAATTTTGCCAAACTACTTAAGATTTCAAGAATTACATTTTTTATATTTTATTGTGATATCATGCCTGTTGTATAACCCTGACTTTTTTTTTACTTTATGCCCACAAAATATCAAAATGTATAAATGAAAATCATGCTCATTATAGAAGAGATGAATTGCAATGTTAATGTATTTTCGAAATAAACAACAGATCACTCCCACAGAATGAGCTCAATATTAACAACAGTGGTGTGCTCGATCAGCTGAGGAAGAGTCTTATCTAGACAAACCATAGCTCATTTTCAACAATACTGCCCTACAAAGGCAAAGTGCAGTAACTACGCAAACAAAGAAACTGAGAAAAAGGCCTTTAAAGTTTTTTTATACCAGCCAGTCAAACATGTTATGGGCAGATTAGTGGTAATGCATCTCCGAAACGGGACATAATTTAACCCAGATATTTTTTCACAAGACAGAACACATGTCATAAAGCCCATTACAAGTCTTAACTCATTTTTGACCAAATGTGTAGTTACTGCGCTTTGCCTTTGTAGGGCAGAATATATATATATACACTTTTTAACTTTTTAAGTGTTCGGATTGAGCTGATCTGCAACACGCCGGGAACTAAGTCATCACGTTGAAAGGTCACGCTCGAAAAAAACGTTTAGGTTTTAAAAGATTTAAGCACCCAAAAATTTTTGTTGAAAATGAGCTATGGTTTGTCTAGATAAGCCTCTTCCTCAGCTGATCGAGTTCAGCCGTTGAAGCTCTTCTAGATCTTTGAAACTGCATTGATTTGGACTTCAAAACGCTGGTGTCCATTGACGTCCATTATTCGAAGAAAAATCCAGAAATGTTTTCCTCAAAAAACTTTCACTGAGGAAAGAAAGACATGAATATCTTGGATGGCATTGGGGTGAGTAAATTATTAGGAAATTTTAATTTTGAGGTGAACTAATCCTTTAAACCTGGTTAGGTTTATTTACATGAAGCATCAGGCTCTTTTACCCAGAAGATCCTCATGATGTGAGTTATCCAGCACATTCACCTCGACTGAACCTGAACTGCTCCAGTATTTCTTCCTTTACCTCATAACTTCCCATCATGCTGATGAAAAAATGCTCTATATTCATTCACAACCCTTCATCTTAATAGATGAAGACTCTTGCCTCACTTTCACTCGTCCATAAAACATGTCATATCTTCTATTAGTTTTCTCCGAGCGTCCCAGTCCGAGACACCTAATTTCCACATACGTATGAATTATGCTTTCAAATGGAGCAGCCCGGAAGCGTCCGAGGAGAGATGTGTGTGTAAGGATCATCAATCAGCCTTCGTTCAGGAGACCTGAGCTCCGAATCACACCTGGAGAACTGAAGCAATCCTATTAAACACACACACACCTTTATATAGGGTTCATCAGGACAGAGCACAGGCCATCTCTCTCTCTCACTGTCCTTTATTCTTTCAGAAAGAAAATATATCTCATGCTTTTTTGTATTGTAACAGGCTCATACCAAGTTTTAAAGAATTTATTTGATAATTTTGATGAGTTTTTTTCTTTGGAAATGTTTATTTGTGGTTTTAAATACATCCAGATATGTCGATTTTGTTGCAAATTACTGAATTTCCTATTGGGTCAAGCGAAAAAGGCCATTTATAACACTAGAAAAATAACAATTAAATAAAATTCAAGTGGGGGGGGTGGGGAGGCAAAGGGCCAAGTATAAGGGCCACACCATAAT
Source organism: Chrosomus eos (assembly GCA_036326025.1). Classification (NCBI taxonomy): domain Eukaryota; kingdom Metazoa; phylum Chordata; class Actinopteri; order Cypriniformes; family Leuciscidae; genus Chrosomus; species Chrosomus eos. The sequence continues at coordinate 1,404,828 of CM070824.1, read as the reverse complement.
CCCCCTCCACCAAACAACCCCACACCATAATCCCCCTCCACCAAACAACCCCACACCATAATCCCACCTCCACCAAACAACCCCACACCATAATCCCACCTCCACCAAACAACACCACACCATAATCCCCCCTCCACAAACAACCCCACACCATAATCCCCCCTCCACCAAACAACCCCACACCATAATCCCCTCCACCAAACAACCCCACACCATAATCCCCCTCCACCAAACAACCCCACACCATAATCCCCCTCCACCAAACAACCCCACACCATAATCCCCACTCCACCAAAGAACCCCACACCATAATCCCCCCTCCACCAAACAACCCCACACCATAATCCCCCTCCACCAAACAACCCCACACCATAATCCCCCTCAACCAAACAACCCCACACCATAATCCCCCCTCCACCAAACAACCCCACACCATAATCCCCCCCAACTCCACACCTAACCCTCCACCAACAACCACACCATAATCCCCCTCACACACCACACCATAACCCCTCCACAACACCCACACCATAATCCCCCCTCCACCAAACAACCCCACACCATAATCCCCCTCCACCAAACAAACCCACACCATAATCCCCCCTCCACCAAACAACCCCACACCATAATCCCCCCTCCACCAAACAACCCACACCATAATCCCCCCTCCACCAAACAACCCCACACCATAATCCCCCTCCACCAAACAACCCACACCATAATCCCCCCCTCCACCAAACAACCCCACACCATAATCCCCCTCCACCAAACAAACCCACACCATAATCCCCCCTCCACCAAACAACCCCACACCATAATCCCCCTCCACCAAACAACCCACACCATAATCCCCCCTCCACCAAACAACCCCACACCATAATCCCCCTCCACCAAACAACCCACACCATAATCCCCCCTCCACCAAACAACCCCACACCATAATCCCCCTCCACCAAACAACCCACACCATAATCCCCCTCCCAAACAACCCACACCATAATCCCCCTCCACCAACAACCCACCCATAATCCCCCTCCCACACAACACACAACCCCACCAACACCCACACATAATCCCCCTCCAACAAACAACCCCACACCATAATCCCCCCTCCACCAAACAACCCCACACCATAATCCCCCTCCACCAAACAACCCACACCATAATCCCCCTCCACCAAACAACCCCACACCACAAATCCCCCCTCCACCAAACAACCCCACACCATAACCCCCTCCACCAAACAACCCACACCATAATCCCCCCTCCACCAAACAACCCCACACCATAATCCCCCTCCACCAAACAACCCCACACCATAATCCCCCTCCACCAAACAACACACACCATAATCCCCCTCCACCAAACAAACCCACACCATAATCCCCCCTCCACCAAACAACCCACACCATAATCCCCCTCCACCAAACAACCCACACCATAATCCCCCTCCACCAAACAACCCACACCATAATCCCCCCCCCCAAACAACCCACACCATAATCCCCTCCACCAAACAAACCCACACCATAATCCCCCTCCACCAAACACACCACACCATAATCCCCCTCCACCTAACAAACCACACACCAACCCCCCTCACCAAACAACCCACACCATAATCCCCCCCCACCAACAACCCACACCATAATCCCCCTCCACAAACCAAACCCCACACCTAATCCCCTCCACCAAACAACCCACACCATAATCCCCCCACCAAACAACCCCACACCATAATCCCCTCCACCAAAAACCCACACCATAATCCCCCTCCACCAAACAACCCCACACATAATCCCCTCCACCAACAAACCCACACCATAACCCCCTCCACCAAACAAACCCACACCATAACCCCCTCCACCAAACAACCCCACCATAATCCCCCTCCACCAAACAACCCCACACCATAATCCCCCTCCACCAAAAAACCCACACCATAATCCCCCTCCACCAAACAACCCCACACCATAATCCCCTCCACCAAACAACCCACACATATCCCCCTCCACCAAACAACCCACACCAAATCCCCCTCCACCAACACAACCCACACACCATAATCCCCTCCAACACAACAAACCCCCCAAACACCACCATATCCCCCCCACCAAACAACCCACACCATAATCCCCCTCCACCACAAACCCACACCATAATCCCCTCCACCAAACAACCCACACCATAATCCCCCCCCCACCAACAACACACCCACATAATCCCCCTCCACCAACAAACCACACCATATTCCCCCCCCAACCAAACCCCCACACCATACCCCCCTCCACCAAACAACCCACACCATAATCCCCTCCACCAAACAACCCCACACCATAATCCCCTCCACCAAACAACCCACACATAATCCCCTCCACCAAACAACCCACACCATAATCCCCTCCACCAACACAACCCAACCATAATCCCCCTCCACCAAACAACCCACACCATAATCCCCCTCCACCAAACAAACCCCACACCATAAATCCCCTCCACCAAACAACCCACACCATAATCCCCCTCCACCAAACAACCCACACCATAATCCCCCTCCACCAAACAAACCCACACCCATAATCCCCCTCCACCAAACAACCACACACCATAATCCCCCGCCACCAAACAACCACACACCATAATCCCCCTCCACCAAACAAACCACACCCATAATCCCCCTCCACCCACCAACAACCCACACCATAATCCCCCTCCACCAAACAAACCCACACCATAATCCCCCTCCACCAAACAACACACACCTTAATCCCCCGTCCACCAAACAACACCACAACCATAATCCCCCCCACCTAACAAACCCACACCTTAATCCCCTCCACCAAACAACCCACACCATAATCCCCCTCCACCAAACAAACCCACACCCTAATCCCCATCCACCAAACAACCCCACACCATAATCGCCCTCCACCTAACAAACCCACACCATAATCCCCCTCCACCAAACAACCCCACACCATAATCCCCCTCCACCTAACAAACCCACACCATAATCCCCCCTCCACCAAACAACCCCACGCCATAATCCCCTCCACCAAACAACCCCACGCCATAATCCCCCTCCACCAAACAACCCCACACCATAATCCCCCTCCATCTAACAAACCCACACCATAATCCCACCTCCACCAAACAACCCCACACCATAATCCCCCTCCACCAAACAACTCCACGCCATATTCCCCCTCTACCAAACAACCCCATGCCATAATCCCCCTCCACCAAACAACCACACACCATAATCCCCCCTCCACCAAACAACCCCACACCATAATCCCCCTCCACCAAACAACCCCACACCATAATCCCCCTCCACCAAACAAGACCACACCATAATCCCCCTCCAACAAACAACCCCACACCATAATCCCCCTCCACCAAACAACCCCACACCATAATCCCCCTCCACCAAACAAGACCACACCATAATCTCCCTCCACCAAACAACCCCACACCATAATCCCCCCTCCACCAAACAAGACCACACCATAATCCCCTCCACCAAACAACCCCACACCATAATCCCCCCTCCACCAAACAACCCCACACCATAACCCCCCGCCACAAACAAACCCCACACCATAATCCCCCTCCACCAAACAAGACCACACCATAATCCCCCTCCAACAAACAACCCCACACCATAATCCCCTCCACCAAACAACCCCACACCATAATCCCCCTCCACCAAACAACCCCACACCATAATGCAGTCAGGCAAGTACCAGTAGTGAGGAAATTTCACGAATGGACTCATTGCACACGCTTGAATTCGCTGAGCTCCTGAGATCAACCCATTTTCTAACAGATGTGTGTACCAGCGTCTGCATATAGTGCTTGATTTATACACCAGTGGCCATGGAAGTGATTGAAACACCTGAACTCAATGATTTGGACGGGTGTCAAAATACTTTTGACAATAAAGTGTATATACAGTGTAGGGCTGCCAATCTTCCTCTATAATACTATTCGAATTCCATTCCTTATTTTATTCAATAAATGCTGAAATTCATCCTATTATTCGACATTACACAGGCTTATGGATTGCCAATGCCACTATAGCATATGGTTGTTGTTACATGTTCTGTCCACTAGAGGGACATCTAATATTACAATAAACATTTAGAAACAGGTGATCGCTTTCTTATTAACAATAAAACAGCAGAACAAACGTGCGTGCATCGATATTAACTACCAGCTATACAGCGTGCTAACCTCGAAAATCCAGCTAACCCCAACCCTAACCTCTATTCTAACAATAACTTAGCTCTCCTTATTAGCTAGGCTCCTTGCATGCTGGCTAATAACTTTTTTTAAAGCTGGTTCTCCAACATTGACAGCGCTGTGTTGGACAGATTTGTGCAGCGGTGTTCCATGAGGGAGAGAGAGAGAGAGAGGGACGAGCGAGAGGTAGTGCTGCGCGAATGCGCTACGGCGCTCTGCAATCAAATATGATTTAAAATAGGCTTAGTAAAAAAAAAATCGAAGGCGGTCAGCGTTGATATTGTGGCGGGCCGCCACAAATAAATGAACGTATGGGAAACCCTGATGATAGAGCTTGGATAACGTGCACAATTGTGTTACGATTCAAAAACTTTATTGTTCATCACACGAAACAAAAGCATTTCATTTTCACATGCGTGTAAGCCGCGAGGAAGGCAAGGTTGCATATATACTGTATATATATATATTAAATATACATAAAAAAGCAATATTCGAATAGTAACTTCAGCATTCGAATAGTATTGATTATTTTAATATTCTAATTATATTCGAATTTCGGAATTCGTTCCAACAGCCCTAGTACAGTGTTATTAAAGGCCCTCTTGAAAGAATACATTCCACACGCAAACATCAATCAATCAAAATCAATAAAAAATCAGAGCCAATCAGAAGAGCGTGTGGGCGGAGTCAAACGCACTGCACCTGCAACCAAATCAATCACAAATCACAGCCAAGCGATTCAAAGTTAAATTCTGCATCCAGTTTGCTAGGACAGAATTCAAATCCAATGCAAATTCCAAAGGCATGTTCAATGCAAAGTGACACAACTCTGGCTGAACACTTCTGAGAGTCTAGTCAAGTTCAGTGTTCATTACACAGAGAAGCATCTGAAGCCGGAGGTCTCTGTCTCTGCACTGCTGTATTAGCACTGAGACTTCAAGCTCAGCATCTATTTGCCCAAGTTTCCCATCATGCCTCATTCCACAGGGATTCATTAACAATTAATTAGTGGCCAGTTGAGAGAAAACAACCAGAAATTGCAGCTTCGTCTCAGAAAGTGCCAGTGAAGCATCAGGGAAAGTTACAGAGGAAGGAAGAACAGATTAGATAGTCGACAGCTCGCGTCTTGATTTAAATTGCTTTTCTTGCCCACGCGAGCTTCCCTCAGTGGCCGGCTGATTGGGTCGAAGCCTTTCTGCAATGATTACAGCCCGAATGAGAGCGAGAAGCAGAAGAATGAGGGTTTTCATGATGGAGGGAGCTTGTTAAAGAAGGCTCCTATCTCACATGTCAACAGGGCGTCTATTTAAAACAATCAGTCGAGTGATGTTTCATCTCCATTCATAAACGCATCCCTGTGTCGCTGGGAAATCTGCTTCCATGACGACAGGCCCACATCAGAGCGGGGTTATGATTTATCGTCCTCAAGCACTCGCATGATGTCCAGCTGAATGTCAAACCTGTCATTATTTTACAAACCGAGAGACAAGCAAGTATAGGTAGAGTAAAACAGTTCGCGGGGAATTTATCAGGGAAACAATCAGAGCCATTTTCTTTCTCTTTTTTTGGGGGAAATGCAACGCAACACCAAGGTTATGGCTTCGGTTCCCATGGAATGCATGAACATCTTGAATGCAATGTAAGTTCCTTGGGATAAAGGCATCTGCCAAATACATAAATGTAAAGTATTGTTCACAATAACATCATGCAGACTTTACAATCACAAGCATTCTGACAGCGTATGGTGTAAACGAGTGCAGAGAGAGTACACACTACAGGACCGTTCCCCAGTAATATCGTGCGCTGCATGAGTGTGTGTGTGTGTGTGTGTGTGTGTGTGTGTGTGTGTGTGTGTGTGTGTGTGTGTGTGTGTGTGTGTGTGTGTGTGTGGTGTGTGTGTGTTTGTGTGTTTGTGTGTGTGTGTGTGTGTGTGTGTGTGTGTGTGTGTGTGTGTGTGTGTGTGTGTGTGTGTGTGTGTGTGTGTGTGTGTGTGTGTGTGTGTGTGTGTGTGTGTGTGTGTGTGAAGACGGAGATCAGAGATGCTTCATTCACTGATAGTGTTGCAGGATTTCAGTATAATAATAATACAGTGTTTACCCTTTTCTGGGAACCCAACCGGCAAATGGTTTTCTTGCAGTGCTCAAAGATGAACACTTTACCGTTAATATTCAACAGTGTTCAATCCTGATGATTTAATGTTAAAGTGTTTTTGACACTTAATTGCATGCTATTTACCATTCAATGAAAATGTATTATTAAATCTGTATATTAAATGCAACTGGTCTGGGTTTTTTGACCGACTTCAGTCCATCTTTATTTGTAATTTCATAATTACTTCTATTGTCTTTGAAATATGGTTGAAGTGCTGAATGTACTGACAAGCATTTATGGTAAAGTACATTATCAATAACAATGTAAATATATTTAATGTTATATATATATTTTTTTAAAACATGTTAAGTTTAAATGTAATACCAAATTTGAACTTTACATGCGCTTTAATACGTTAGCCAACATATCAAAATAAGTGCACTTCTTTAAAGACTATATTAAAACATGACGATTTAAAATGTCCTTTAAAGTAAAAAGCACTGAAACATATAAGTGTACTTTCTTGATGCACTTTATTTCGGTAATATTGCTAATCTGCATGTCATTTTTTTAAATATACTTTTAAGACTTGCAACAGTCTACAAGTGCACATTCAGTACAATATTTTAATATATAATTATATATATATATAGTATGAGAGTTGCAGCACAGTCAGCAGAATGAAGTGCACTTGTCTTCCACGAGGGTGCAGGAATAACACACACCATCTCTCCTCTTTATTTCTAAAGACGTGTAATTGGACACTGACTGACCACATTAAACCAGGTTTCCCAGTCTGGATTCATAATTACCCAGCAGCCCCTGCAGGTTATGCTAATGAGCGGCCGGCGCTCTCTTAATCAGGCTATCTATATGCAGAGTCTCCTGTAATGGATTTGCTCATTTATTACTGTTAATGTGTTAATGTTCACTGATGAGGAGGGGAAGAGATGAGGATGATGATGATGATGATGACATCACCTACAAGAACTTGATCCGCTCAGAGACTGAGATATTTATTCACATATCCAGCTTTTAGACACACTTCATGTTTATGACTGATTGTTGTCATTCTCGTTCAATATCTGAGGTCGGCAACGTGTCATTCTTCATACACACACACACACACACACACACACACACACACACACACAACACACACACACACACACACACACACACACACACACACACACACACACACACACACACACACACTGGAGCACTTAGCAGTGTTTCTGTGGTTCTTCAGCTCGCCGTCGGCACCGGATACACCGGCCCATTTCCCCTGAAACCTGAGATGCATTGTGGGTAATAAAGGGCCATAAAGTGCGTAAACGAGAACCTGATCCACTGACTCCCATCAGATCCTGATGACATCGTGCAGGATTGATGGAACGAGGGACATTAATACAGTTATAGCAGAAGAATCCCTCAGATCCGGTGAGGACAGAGAAAGTCATTATGTGTGTTAGTCTATCGGGAAATAAGAAGAGTGTGTGGATATCAAGCGCGGTTGTATCTGTCCATCACATTCTCACACACACACACACACACACACACACACACACACACACACACACACACACACACACACACACACACACACACACACACACACACACACACACACACACACACACACACACACACACACACACACACACACACACACACACACAAATCAATCCGACATTCAGCAGCGGATGTTCAGTACGCTTTATGATCTATATATTCAATAAGCAAGAAGTTAACACTGAATTACATGCGTCACTTTTAAAGACGGCACACTTTCATGCCAGTTTATAAACACTTTTAAATTAAAATATTAAAATACATATTACATCACTATGTTGTTCTTTAAAGAAGTGCACTTATATTGCTGTGTTGATTAATTACAATTTTAACTCGCTTATATTATTACATTTAGAGTTAATATACTTTAAAGCACTAAACTGCAACGCAATCATTCAAATGCATTTATAAATCTATTAAAATATATGGCATGCAAGTTTCAATAGAAACGACATTAAAGCATAATTTAGTTTAATTAAATGCTTTTCAGTATTCAACACTATTTCAGAGACAATAGAATTATGAAATTGTATATAAAGATGTGTTAAAGCGGGTCAAAAAGCATCTTAAAGTTCAAATAATTGCATTTAATATACATTTAAACTATACTACATTTTCATTTAATTGTGAATAACATGCAATTGAATGTTCAGAAAATATTAAATGCAAATTTTTGTTAAGTAAATAATTTCTGTAATAAATTGTATTTTTGGTTACACTTTATTTTAAGGTGTCATTGTTACAGTGTAATTATATATTTAAGTACTGAGTAATATTAATTATCTACATGCACTTACTATAGGGTTAGGATTAGGGTTTGGTTATTTGCATGTAATTATGCATAATTTACTGTTATTACTACGGTAAGTACATGTAACAGATGTAACAAGGACACTGTTACCGTCTTTTTTTAAGTATGTAAAAGTGTACTAGTTTTTCGAGGGTTAATGCACTTATTTCACGTGATATCCCTCTTGTTTATTGTTAATTCATTTCCAGCATCCCATACACCCAAATATCTGCATTCATAACATCTATAGACATTTACAAATCCACTAACCCATTTATAACGGTAATAAAAAGCTTTTTAATACCATCGAAACAGCATCAGAGCTCTTTAGCTCAAGGGATCTGGGGAAAAACTCTCCAAACGCAAACAGAATTACAGACGAATGGGCCATTAATACGACACGGACTCCAGCCGGCGGACTGAGGCGAGGGTATTTTACAGTAATATATGCGTTCTGTCAGCAGGCATGAACACACTCCAGGCACATTTATGAAAGCAACAAGCCGAGCTGCCGGAGAAGGTCATTCCCTGGATGCTGATGTGCTAATTGTAGTGAAATGAGATTCATTCCTGGAGGGGAAAATGTCAGTAGAGTTAAAAGAGCAGGGAATGTGGAGACCTCGACGTCTGAACCACGGTAACCCAACGAGCGATGGAAATATAGATTATTCTGGCGGCAGAGATGGGATTCAACACGGCCATATGCTGTTATACTGCCTCGTCACTAGATATATGAGGATATATGTGTTCTGCCATCTCTCTATCGATCCGGGAGCCTCAAATATACGTTATAATCAAACTATCGTAATGGCGTCATCTGTCGACGAGCCGTTCTCTCAACGGCCACCGGAGGCGCTAATGACAAGGGTTTCTGAATTATACTTATTAGTGCAGCAGATTAGTAAAAAAATGGTTCACTTTGGTAACAAGCATGACATTTTGCACAGATACTCTCTAAGAGCCACTATTTTGGAAAAAGCAATTTTTCAAGATGGCCGCCATTGCTATTAAATGCTTATTATATCAATTATTCAAACAATGATCAAAGCATAACATTTGATACAAATACTCTCTAAAGTACATGTTAATGGAAAAAGATGCTTGTCCCTCAAAAGTTCAAGATGGCCACCGTTCCTGTCGAATATTAATTATTTCACTTGCTCAAATGGTGATGCAAGCATAAAATTAGGCAGAAATACTCTTTAAGAAACACTCTTTTGAGAAAAGTGATGTGCCAGACAAAAATTCAGTGGCACACACCTTTTTCCATGAGAATGTTCCTTGAAGAATATTTGTACCAAATTTGATGACAGCATCACCATTTGAAAAATTGATGTAATGATTCAAAAGAAATGGCGACCATCTTGAAAAAAATGGCCGCCATGTTGAATTTTTTGGATGGTATCTGTGCCAAATGTCATGCTTGTATACCAATTTGAACAATTCTCTTGAAATATGCCATTAATCTGCTGCATTATATGAGACCCTCATTATTATTATTGTGGCAAAAGCCAACAATACATTGTATGAGTCACCATTATCAATGTTTTTATGCCAGAAATCATAAGGATATTAAGTAAAGATCATGTTCCATGAATATATTTAGTACATTTTGTACCGTAAAATATATAAAACATGTACTTTTGTGAGTGAATGCTGCACAATCACGAACATAAATGCACAACTTTAAAGGCGATTTTCTCAACCTTTAGATTTTTTTGCATCCTCAGATTTTTTGCATTCCAGATTTTCAATAGTTGTACCAAATATCATCAATGGAAAGTTTATTTATTCAGCTTTAAGATGATGTATAAATCTCACAGAATTGACCCATGTGACTGGTTTAGTGGCCCAGGGTCACATATCGCCTAAACCCTTTATTTCAATATCAGTGTTTGATGATTTCAGTTGCACGTCTGTAAATTACTGCGAATAGAAGAGTAGATCCAGGGGTTTAATGCAGGCAGCGGCACATGCTTTAATGAACTCATTTTGAGTTTCATCGCTTTGTCTCGTTTCTGTCAGTCCAGAAACACTGAAGCAGTTCTGACTGATATAATTGCAACCGTCCTCAGTGGAAAATGAAATATTGACTACGGTAAACATGAAGGTAACAGCCTGTTTTCTGTGAGGAAGGACGGATATTCCTGAGTGAGTTTCAATGACAAACACAAACACTGAAGAATTACTTTAATTCCATGCCAATGTTTTTTTCTAATAATGACCACAGAAAACCTTCTGCATTTTACAGCCATTTTCTTTATATACGAAAATGAGTAAGACTGGAGTAATGATGTACAATATTTCACAATATTACTGTATTTTGTGTATTTTTATCAAATAAATACAACCTTGGTGAGCAGAAGAGACTTCTTTTAAAAACATTAAAAATCTTACAGATGAAACTCTTTTGACTGGTAGTGAATAATCGAGTTATTTGTCAATCAGACATTAACCTTGAAGATTCAGAAACATGTTTTAATCATACTTCATCATATCAGTAATCTCTGCTGTGCATTTGTTGGAGAGCTCGAGAGTCAGTCTAGAGAACACTATCGATAACAGACTCTGAGATTGCTTAGTTTTTCTCAGAAGGACTCTTAAAAGCATCGTTTTGAACACAGGAACATCAATGATCACGGCTGATCATCAGTGTGTGTGCAGAAACTCGACTATACACACCCAGATATGAGGAATCAGGGAATATTAGAGTGAGTGTGTGTGTGTGTGTGTGTGTGTGTGTGTGTGTGTGTGTGGTTTACTGGGCTGGTGCTGCCCCCTGTTGGACGATCTCCAACACTACACATCCTCATCACAGCAGTCTTTCCAGAATATAGGGCATATTGTATTTATTTTAGTTATTTATCCCCCCCCAAAATTAATAAACTTGTATGAAAATACCATATGAAAATTTAATGCAGGATTTAAAATAGTTTTGCAAGACATAAAGGGACAAATTTAGTAGAAAATGTTTCCAATTTAATGTGACCGTGTTGAAAAAGTAATGTGAAGCAAGTCAAACCATCGGATACAAGCACCATATTTGGTACATTTAATAAGTTAAAGAGCCTCAAAATGACTTTAAAAAAATCTTTCACATTTAAATTAATAATTGTATCCCTTAAAACTCATCTTTGATCACCAAAATGTCATATTTAAATGTTTTTTCCTTACAAAAATGTCTTTCTGCCTTAAAATCTGCCTTAAACTCGACACCCTTGCCTCATTTAGTATGTGCGGTTCGATGAATATGCAAATGAGCCCCGCCTCCACTCACTCCCTCACTCAGAGATCCACTGGTTGACGATCACACGTTGATCTGATTGGTCAAGGTAGTTTGTGACGTCAGAAACACCAGCGATTTCAGTGTTTTTGAGACTGTCTTTGGTTCACTGCAGTTTTAAGCAGAAAACACTCAGCAATGCTGTCGACTTATGAATTTACACATGATTTGTGTTATTAAAGCATATTAAAAACTCCACATAGACACATAAACAACATTAAAAGCTGGATTTACAGCATATATAATAGATCAATGCTACTAAAATAACACTGGGTTGCAGTGTCAGAAAAGACTCATTTTGAACATGATTGATATAAAAACATCATGTGATGATATGTAACTTTACTTTTTTTAAAGTCTTTCTTTGGTCACTAGAGAATCACGGATGTATCGCAGATAAAAGCAATTATCTCCACTATTGGGCTGATTATATCCTGTCAATCAAAAGAGGGCAGAAAAATATGCCATCGGTATCAGTGGAGATTATATATATATATATATATATATATATATATATATATATATATATATATATATATATATATATATATACTTTTTTTTTTTTTTTTGTAAAAACACTTAAAATGTTTGAAACTTGTTTTTTAGGAAAAGTAATGCCAAACAAAATAAAAATCTAACTCCTAAAACAACATGACAAATTACACTGATGTATTTCTTAAAATTCTTTATTCATAAACTTGATGCAAGTTTACAAATTGTACTGTACATGGTCAAAATTACACTTACAATGAAAAAAAATAAAATAAAAAGTAATATAACCAAAGCATGCTAACAGTGCATAACTGTCTGACCGCTGGCGTCGCTGGATCTGATCTGGGATCAGCGTTAACACACTTCTCTACTTCTCACGCTCTATGGTTGAGTTGATCCTGAAAATGAGAGTAAGTGTTTTCCGGGATAAAATCTACGGTTCAACCTATGGCTTGATGTCAGAGTGGTATTACTTATTTATTTTTAATTTACCTAAACAAACAAAAACAGTGAAGCGGACGTTGTCCCATGGGAATTTCAGGAAAACAGCCGAACACTTCCCTGTGTGTTCACCGGCTTGGGGAAACAGGAATTATATTGTAGACCCCGTCAGCACTGCCGAGCCTCGGCGCTGGGAACACTGGAGACCAGACTGGGAGGAACACTTCTCCTTCCTCCTCCTGTAAGGCATTATGGGTCACCGCCCAGCTTTCCCAATCCAGGCTGTTCCGTGAGGAAAGCTGAGCGCCAGAGAGAGTGTGTGTGTGTGAGTGTGTGTCCGCTCAGGAGGGGTTACAGGCTCGCTCTTCCTAACACAGGTGTACTGGTTCTGAACACGATGAAGTCCACTGGGAAACATCAGAACCCGCCGGCTCTCTCCGAGGATGCCGGATCAGGAACGCAGGAGTAATGACATTATCTGAGATGATGAAGAAAAGAAAAGAAGAAGAGCTTTTCCCGTGGATCGGACTCGACCCGGTGCAGTCGAGCTCCTTCGACCCGGAGGAAGAGACGGGACAGAGTTAAAGAGGGATGAGAGGGAAAACCAGAACAAAGAGATGTCCACCTCCAGATACGTGTTCATGTGTGGATCTCTCGCTCTAGCCGTCCTCTTTCGGTGGTGTGTACCAGCCTGTGGGACACACACACACACACACACACACACACACACACGCTCAGATCCTCTTTCCTATAAAGCTCGTGAAATCAAAACTTTCGATTGCTGAAGACAGAAAACTGAACTTTTTCAGAAATGTTTTCATGTAATTGCATGTAATTATGCACATTTTATGGTAATTACATGTAGCATGCGAGAAGGACACTGTAAAATTGTGTTATCAAATAAAATAAATCAAATGATAAATAAAATAAACTTAATTAGCATGCAACATTATTTTTACAGTCTCCTTGTCATATTACATATAACTTAATATAGTAATAATAGTACATTTTACATAATTACTACAAGCAATTAATGCTAAGCCAAACCCTAATTATATAGCAAGTAGACATTTTTAATAAATATTACTCAGTGTTTAAATGTATAATGTATAAATTACACTGTAACAAGGAACCTGTGTCCGAAAATGTCAGTAGGAAATAAAACTGTACATTTGATCAAATGATTTGATTGAGTGCTTATTATTACTCTCTATAAAGACGCCCAGTTGCTTCAGTCAGATGATGATCATAAGCAGAATGTGATATTAAAAGGGGAAATATCTGCAGATGACAGTAGTGGATGTTCAGTTCTCACCGTTCTTCTCGTGGATCTGCACCAGTGATTTATACGACTGCTGCGCTCTGGCAAGATTATACTGATTCTGAAACACAGCACATCTTCATTCTAGTCTCTAGTGCAATAAAATACATTTTAATATAGAACCTTAAATTTGAGAAACAAGTGCATGACAATTCCTGCAGCCACGGAATCAATAACTCAAATAAATAATCTTTCTTTCACAATGGAAAACTTTTTTCTCTCAACCGTTTATATCCCAAAATGCGTTTACAACTTAACTTATAAAGCGCTTTTACAAAAATGTTTGAGTTGAAAAATGGCAAAAAAACAAATCAGAATTGACCCTTCGCGTGGAGCTTGATTGACAGGTGTTCTAACCAATCTAATTCGCCATCCGCCATTTTGTCCGAAAAAGCAGTCAGGAGAGTTAGTAGATTAACATGGAAGGATTTGAACTTGAAAAACTGAATATACTGACGCCTTTCCGCGGTTAAAACAACATTACTTCTTATGTTCGTTCATGTTTATTTGATGCTATAAATGAACTAGAAGGAATAGATGATCGGATCACGAGCAGCTTTAACTGATGCTCTACACTACAGCGATCTGTCACGACACATTAATGAGCCACAAAACGGTATTTATTGTTTAAATTTCTTTCAAAAAATGACCACATTTGAAAGGTGAGACTTTGTTTAATATGTTTAATATCAAAAGTAACCGAAAAGTATCCTGGTCTGTCCTGTCTGTCCGCGTGTTGTCAGTCTCCTCTCTGCTCCGCGATGTATTTTTCACTGCGTGAGAACATGGTGAGAGCGGCGTAGCTTGTCGGGCATAGCGACAGTAACTAAGGAGGGCGGGTCTTTGCGAAGGGTCAATTGTGAGAGAAAAAACATTGCATTGCAATTAAATGTTTTATTCTGTTGCAGAAACAAGCTTTCATACCAAACAACATAATCAGACAGATACAGACGAACGGCTCATTCACGCCAGACGAGAACTAGAGCGATAAAGATGTAGATCTAACAATCGCTCTAAATGTAAGAATATCAGAGTCCACAGCACAACTATAACGCTAACGAGAACTATAACGAGAACTATAACGAGAACTATAACGCTAACGAGAACTATAACGAGAACTATAACGAGAACTATAACGAGAACTATAACGAGAACTATAACGAGAACTATAACGAGAACTATAACGAGAACGAGAACTATAACGAGAACTATAACGAGAACTATAACGAGAACTATAACGAGAACTATAACGAGAACTATAACGAGAACTATAACGAGAACTATAACGAGAACTATAACGAGAACTATAACGAGAACTATAACTATAACGAGAACTATTACGAGAACTATAACGAGAACTATAACGAGAACTATAACTATAACGAGAACTATAACGAGAACTATAACGAGAACTATAACTATAACGAGAACTATAACTATAACGAAACTATAACGAGAACTATAACGAGAACTATAACGAGAACTATAACGAGAACTATAACGAGAACTAACTATAACGAGAACTATAACGAGAACTATAACGAGAACTATAACGAGAACTATAACGAGAACTATAACGAGAACTATACGAGAACTATAACTATAACGAGAACTATACTAGAGAACTATAACGAGAACTATAACGAGAACTATAACGAGAACTATAGAAACTATAACGAGAACTATAACGAGAACTATAACGAGAACTATAACGAGAACTATAACGAGAACTATTAACGAGAACTATAACGAGACTATAACTATAACGAGAACTATAACGAGAACTATAACGAGAACTATAACGAGAACTATAACGAGAACTATAACGAGAACTATAACGAGAACTATAACGAGAACTATTACGAGAACTATATAACGAGAACTATAACGAGAACTATAACTATAACGAGAACTATAACGAGAACTATAACGAGAACTATAACGAGAACTATAACGAGAACTATAACTATAACGAGAACTATAACGAGAACTATAACGAGAACTATAACGAGAACTATAACGAGAACTTAACTATAACGAGAACTATAACGAGAACTATAACGAGAACTATAACGAGAACTATAACGAGAACTATAACGAGAACTATTACGAGAACTATTACGAAACTATAACGAGAACTATAACGAGAACATATAACGAGAACTATAACGAGAACTATAACGAGAACTATAACGAGAACTATTACGAGAACTATAACGAGAACTATAACGAGAACTATAACGAGAACTTTAAATATAACGAGAACTATAACGAGAACTATAACGAGAACTATAACGAGAACTATAACGAGAACTATAACGAGAACTATAACGAGAACTATAACGAGAACTATAACGAGAACTATAACGAGAACTATAACGAGAACTATAACGAGAACTATAACGAGAACTATAACGAGAACTATTACGAGAACTATAACGAGAACTATACAGATAACGAGAACTATAACGAGAACTATAACGAGAACTATAACGAGAACTATAACGAGAACTATAACGAGAACTAACGAACTATAACGAGAACTATAACGAGAACTATAACGAGAACTATAACGAGAACTATTCGAGAACTAAATATAACAAGAACGAGAACGATAACGAGAACGATAATTAAACGATAACGACACTGAGGAATGAGTCGTGAACGTTCAGAAGGATTATTGTTTCAGCTGATGAGAATAAAACTGTCAAGCCATCAGATCCATCCTGCTATAAGACTCGAGCATTTAAAGAGACATGACAGCCAATCGACCATCCTGTATAAAATAACAGAAACACAAAATTTAAGTCACAGGCCAAGATGGAGTTATGTCGAAATATTGGAAATATTTATTCTATACTATATATAAAGTATATAACTGTCCGAGTTAATGAGAAGTATTTTGTTTAAACGAGTAGCTTTGTGTGTTTGCTGATGTCAGCTGAAGTAGTTATAGTTCAGTAAGTGTGATTACCTTATTGGCTCCGAACTGCACTCTGGCTTTCCCCTTCACTAACGTGGCATTAATCTGCATGATGACGGACTCTATGGAATAGGCACTGCTCCAGCCCTGAGGAAACAGGTCACATGACCGTCAGGCACACACACGTCATGTGACAGACCAGCATCTGTGCATCAAACACTAAAGACTCATATCAGGCTCATTCCTGAGGCCTCGTTCAGTTAAAGAGTTTCATGCACTCTGAAAACAGACGATTTCACCATTTAGAACAACTGGACATCAGGAATAAATAATGCAGTCAAACCAGGATTTATTCAGACGCTTCAACATTCTTTTTACTGGTAGTCGCTGTATGAAGAAGTTTTGTGTATAATATCTCAGTTTACTTTATTTTGCTCTCCTCACTTACATAATGAACTATAGTGTCCTGCACACACTAGTGGAACATATCAAACATTATATCTGGTGTCTGAATAATCTTTGGTTTGACTGTATATTAAATAAATGCATGATATGACCCTTAAGGCTCGTACACACCGGGACGAATATCGGCTCGCGTTATTCGTCAGCGTTTTTCAACGCGTTTTTTGTGTTCACACCCAAGCGTTTTTCGCTGACGATGAGCTGAGTGAACATGCAAATTCATTCCCTGACATTAGATGGCGCCTAATGTACAGAAATACCCCGGTCCAGGTCCACAAAGTGCTTCTGACACTCGCTTGTCACTCAGAAGAAGAGAGCAAGTTTGTCGCGTTTGTCATACAGTTCTTTATTCGTTGGTGTCTCTTTATATTGACACCAACGAAACCAGCAGCTCTACATTCATCTGGCCTTGCATCTTCCTCGTCTAATTTCTTCCCGGCAGAGTGTAGTAGACGGACGCTCTTCTTCTTCGCCATTACGTATGTGTGCTCGGCAAGACCGTTTTGTGTTTGAGCGCCCCCAAGTTGTGTTTTACTGTAACTTCAGAAGCTCCAGACACGTGAGCAAAAGCGCCAATCTCATTGGTCGGATAGTTTTTGACGCGGCGCGTCAAACAAAAAAAAACGAACCCGAGGCGTTTTTTTAAAAATGACGCTTTTACGCGTGGCGTTTTACGCGTCGGTGTGAACACTCACATTGGCGCCCTTTGTTTAGTCACGAGGCGTTAAACGTCGGCGAATAACGCGCGCAAAATTCGTCCCGGTGTGAACAGGCCTTTAGGTTGAGGACTGAGTGCAGAAGTGTCTGAGACATGAAGCATAATAATGTGAATCTTGAGTAGTGAACACACACCTGTTTAGTGAGTAGTTCCATACACAGAGCTCCTCCACCCAGAACATACCTGAACACACACTACAGTTAGCCTGGGCTTTATATACACACACTAACCTGGGCTTTATATATACACACTAACCTGGGCTTTATATACACACACTAACCTGGGCTTTATATACACACACTAACCTGGGCTTTATATATAGACACACACACACACACAGACACACACACACACACACACACACACACACACACACACACACACACACACACACACACACACACACACACACACACACACACACACACACACACACACACACTCTAACCTGGGCTTTACACACACACACACACACACACACACACACACACACACTCTAACCTGGGCTTTACACATACACACACACACACACACACTCTAACCTGGGCTTTACACACACACACACACACACACACACACACTCTAACCTGGGCTTTACACATACACACACACACACACACACACACACACAAGCAGCGTTTCCACTGCCGGGCCGAGCCGTGCTAGTGCGTGCCAGGGCCAGTCGCGTTTCCACTGTCACTCCCGGGGCTTGATCGGGGCTTACTCGGGGCCAACGGCAGGAGTTCTGGCCCGTCGAATACCTTGGGTCAAAGCGGGCCAGCTCGGGCTAGAGGCGTGCTCAAGGTAAAAGTAGAGTTTATCGGTGTTAGGGAAAGTTATAATCTGAAGTAAGATGCACATTTCACTGTTTTATATCACGCAAAATAATCGCTGCTGGAAATGGAGAATCGCCTGTACTGGCCTGTGGAAGATACCAAAGCTCTTCTGAGGATTAGGGCAGAAGAAAGGGTACATGACAGCGTGTGAAGAAACGAGGACGTTATAAAATACATCGATGCTGAACTTTCTAAGCTAAGCATTCAGCGAGCAACGCTTCAAATTCGGGAAAAAATAAAAAAGTTGCGGGTGCAGTATTGTACAAGACGATTAAAACGCACAATGGACAAAGCGGAGCTCAGAGAAGAGGAACTTTCCATGGTTAGACTTGATGGACGGTGTGCTGGGTCACCATCTGTGTGCTGGGTCACCATCTGTGTGCTGGGTCACCATCTGTGTGCTGGGTCGCGAGACTATCTTCCTAACTTAAAAAATAAATAAATTCATAATACCCGCTGAAATGGGTTGGGTTGTATGACGTTTGATCCAGAAAGGCGTGTTGGGGAGGGGTTTAGGGCAGCGCTGCGGGGCTACTGGCCCGGCAGTGGAAACGCGAGCCCGGTGCTTGAGGCCCGAGGCCACTGCAGTAGCCCTGCAGCGCTGCCCTAAACCCCTCCCCAACACGCCTTTCTGGATCAAACGTCATACAATACAACCCAACCCATTTCAGTGGGTATTATGAATTTATTTATAATAGGAAGATAGCATGTATATTAACTCACCGGCCGTGGCTGCAATAGTGTCCCGAATGTCTCGCGAGTCGCCACTAACAGAGTGACGGTGACCCAGCACACAGATGGTGACCCAGCACACAGATGGTGACCCAGCACACCGTACATCAAGTCTAACCATGGAAAGTCCCTTCTCTGAGCTCCGCTTTGTCCATTGTGTGTTTTAATCGTCTTGTACAATACTGCGCCCGCAACATTTATTTATTCCTGAACTTGAAGCGTTGCTCGCTGAATGCTCAGCTTAGAAAGTTCAGCATCGATGTATTTTATAACGTCCTCGTTTCTTCACACGCTGTCATGTACCCTTTCTTCTGCCCTAATCCTCAGAAGAGCTTTGGTATCTTCCACAGACCAGTACAGGCGATTCTCCATTTCCAGCAGCGGTTATTTTTCGCAATATAAAACAGTGAAATGTGCATCTTGCTTCAGATCATAACTTTCCCTCACACCGATAAACTCCACTTTTACCTTGAGCACGCCTCTAGCCCGAGCTGGCCCGCTTTGACCCAAGGTATTCGACGGGCCAGAACTCCTGCCGTTGGCCCCGATCAGGCCCCGATCAAGCCCCGGAAGTGACCGTGGAAACGCGACTGGCCCTGGCACGCACTAGCACGGCTCGGCCCTAGACCGGCAGTGGAAACGCGGCTACTCTAACCTGGGCCTTACACACATACACACACACACACACACAAGATTCTACATACAGTATATAATAGACACTCTGGGTAAAATAATCGAACCCAATAATTTTGGCTAACACACTGGATGTGTAATATAGAAACAATGCATGAATAAATATGAAGATATTAATAAGGTCGTAAAGGAAATGCATCACAATAACACTAGTAGGATGAATAACACAAAAGCGAAGGCCTGATGAGTCTCACCCTCCGGACAGCACCGGGGACACCACTCGCACAAACGGGGGATCAAACGGGAAATTATCCTGAACACAGAAAACAGATTCTTTTATTCTGGAAAAAACAACATTTCAATTGTACATGTAAGCATTTATACATTTAATAATCAAGTTGAACAATCACACACACACACACACACACCCTACCCATCACACACACACACACACACACACACACCACCAACACTACCCTAAACCTACCACCACAACACACACACACACACACACACACACACACACACACACTAACCCGACCCCTAAACCTACCCATCACACACACACACACCCACACACCCTAAACTTACCTATCAAACAAACACACACACTAACCTAACCCCTAAACCTACCCATCTCTCACACACACACAAACCCAACCCCTAAACCTACCCATCACACACACACACACACCCTAAACTTACCTAACCCCCCTAAACCTACCCATCTCTCACACACACACTAACCCGACCCCTAAACCTACCCATCACACGCGCACGGCCAGCGAACTCACTTTGTAAGAGAAGTTGAGGAGTATGTAGTCGATTCCCTCCTTCTCCTTCAGCACCTGCAGGTCACTGTGCAGAGGACTGTCTGGATCCACACTGAGCACAGCACACACACAACACACACACTCAGATTTCTGAAAACTCCTAACTAACACAAGCAATAATAGGACAATCCAGTTCTTACGTTCTTATCTTCACATGCCAATCGTACAGGCTGTCGTTGAACAGCTCCACGGAGTAGATTCCTGGAGAACAGAATAAAGCAGAATAAGAAGAGCGGCGATCCTTCCAGTGGCGTCTCGTTCATTCACTCATATTATCAGGGGTCCAAACCGTTTTTATAACTCTGAGACCGGTAGATCTCCCTGAGCTCCTTCATGAGGCGATCCGACGCTTGAACTGATCCAGACACAGCGCCCTACAGGACCCGAGAGAACACACTCAACCAATCAATCACGCATTATTGACCCAATGCCCACATGAATCCCACAGCTCAGATTAATGAGCACTGGGAGCCCGACAGCTCAGAACACAACACGACTGTAGATTACCTGTAACACTTCACAATCAGGTTTCATTTGTTAAACATTAAGTACATTAGCTAACGTGAAACAACCACCCATGTTAAAAGTTAACATTAGTTAATGCACTGTGAACCGACATGAAGATTTTAATTAAGTAACAAGCAACGGTTAATAAATGCGGTAATATTGTTCATTGTCAGTTCATGCATTAATGTTAACAAATAAGAGCTTGTTGTAAAGCATTACCCCTTTTACAAATAATTATTATTATTTAAAAAAAAAAAAAATGTAATGCTACAATGCTGTGAAATTGTGCAAAACTGTAACTATGCATTAAATTGTGTCATTATTGAATTATATTTAGTTTGTTTATTTGGGAGAAGATGTTTTTCAACGCCACGCCAGTTTATATGGTGAAATCTCGGTTAAATGACTAAATACATAAATTAACTAAAAACCTATACAGGATGTTTAAAGTCAAGTCAGTCAAGTGAGTGAAGTCAAGTCAAATCAAATGAAGTCGTCAGTCAAATAAAGTCAGCCAAGTCAAGTCAGTGAACTGATTAGTTTAAAACCCCGGATTAGTTTAGTGACTGACGAAACACCACTGTACTTACTGCCACTTAGACGCGCAACTCTTTTGCTGTGGCTTGTTTGGAACTATTGTCCTTGGAGAAATAGAGCAAAAACAAAGAACATTGACAATGTCATGTCTAAAATGTCACTTATCACAATACTTGTTCACTGAACTGTCATATAAAGTCAACATCACATTTGCAATCGCACTAATTTTCTGGAAATGGTGGTTAATACCATATGTAATAATTACAAAAATAACTCATACATACACACAATCAAAAATCTCCTTTTATGAATATGGTCAATTTTGAAGTCTCGAGTCATCAAATCTCAACTCAAAATCAAGATTCAAAACAGAAGCTTTCGTCAGAAGAGTAGTTTGCTTGCCTGACTTCACAAACAATTCAAACTGAACTACATCATTCACTCTGAAGGCCATCAGACTGAACCTTCTCATCATAACCATTAGATCTCCATCTAATCAGGACTGTGAAACTACTGCTTCAAACAAAAGCCTCTATTTCACCCCACCAGAACCCCGAAACATGAGGAAAGTGACCTTACCGAATGAGCACTTACATTCAAGTGGTCCTGCCTCTGGTTCTTGCGGATCTTCTCCAGAATGGCCAAGTTCTCCTTCTCGATCCCATCATCCTCGGACTTCTTCCCATCCACCGGCTCCTCCTCTTTCATTTCATAGTGTTCCAGATCGATGTCCTGCTGACGGAGAACACACATATGATGAGGTCACTAGGGCTGGGCAAAAAAATAGATGTTTCGATTCATCGTTTTTTTCAAATGTGGTCGATTCAAAATCATTTATTTACCATATTTATTTCTGCAAACATTGAACACAATCAATTAACGTTAATCTAATTACTAGTCTTCTCCAAACAAACAGTTGATGGGACCTATTGACTTCCATAGTATTGAAAAACAAAATCATTATCGGCTACATACAATTATAATTGTGTGTTAAGGTCATGGCTTTTAATGTTAAGACTTTTGTTTTTGTAATCAGGCTCTCAAACATTATATAAAAAAATTTGGATTTAGATTTATTGGCCAATTTATCGGTTATCGGCTTTCAAATAGAAAGAATTATCGATTATCGGTACCGGCCAAAAAGTTCACATCGGTGCATCTCTAAGGAAAACGGATACGAACCTCTCCCATCTCTTCCTCCTCTTCCTCCTCGGATGTGACCTCATCCGTGGTCCCAAGCTACAGGATAAAACATTTGTTAAAAAAACAAACATCATTAATTAATTAATTATTTGCTCACCTGTCATTATATTATATACTTGGGCAATACACATCAGAGTATTAGTGCAATTCTGTTTAAATTATCTGTGGTATGCATTTATGTTAGTGTGTATGGCATGTTATGCAGTTGGAAGGGCATTCGCAATTTCGTTGTATTTTAAATGCAATGACAATAAAGTTTTCTATTCTAAAACTTAAGTTTTACTGGTCATTTGTGTTCATTATTTAATGCACTTAAAAGTAAAACCTGGTATAATGTGCATATAAAGAGCATTTCCCGTGTCAAAACTTCATAAGCGTGTGGGACATGTCTGGTTTTAATGTGACAACACAAGCAGCCAATGTTGTTATGCAAAACAACTATCTTCACAACAAGTGTATTAAATCAGGGCTCAAAATTAAGCCTTTTCATGTGCTTGTCATTCACTTGTCGGAGTAAAAAAATTATTTCTACTTTCTACTTATAACAGTTATATCCAATAACATATTAGACAGGACTGATAGACAGATTGTAAACTAATGAACACGGAGAATGCCCCACCACTGAGGGTCCCACAACTGGGGTTTTTTAAATATTGATTAAAATAAATATAAAGTATATATGCATCGGCCATCAAAAACCCAATATCGGTCGACCACTAGTCCCTAGAACTGAAAGCCCAGAGAGGTTCACCTTGCGGTCCGGGTTCAGCGGCGCTGCGGGGAGCGGCTGGTCCAGCATCTCCACATCAGGGTGTTGGGGAAGATTATAGAGGCGACACAGATCGCAGATCAGCCTCTTCAGCTGCTGCAAGAGCTGAAACACAAACACACACGAGCAAGCTCACAAATCACACCAAAACGCCATTTACAACAACAACAAAAAAAAGGTAAAAATGATGTTTGTAGATTTTGAGTAGAAAATGAGCTTTCTCCGCCTGAACTTTCCAACGTGATTACGTAATGCGTGCAGTCGTGCAAGACGAGCATTTGTAATAAAAAGTATATAAATGTTATTATTTTTATAAAATGTCGCTGGTTTGTCTGGATAAGACTCTTATTCCTCGGCTGGGTCGTGTCGAGACTTTGAAGCTGCACTGAAACTCACGTCTGGACCTTCGACCCGTTGGACTGAAGTCACTATATGGAGAAAATCCTGGAGTGTTTTCCTCAAAAACCTTTTAAATTATCAGGAAATATTAATTCTGAAGTGAACTAATCCTTTAATCCAATCCTGTCAGTGAGACTTGATCTCAACTCTACAATACAAGCATATAGAATTTCACTCGCATGTAATGAAAACCTGACTGAAAATAAATCAGGCTTTACGAGACGAGAGCCGAATCAACCTTGAAACTAATACACACACTACTGTTCAAACGCTTGGGTCAGTACGACTTTTAAAATAAATCAATACTTTTATTCAGCAAGGACACATTAAATTAATCAAAAAAGTGACAGTAGAAACATGTTACAAAGGATTTCCATTTCAAACTTTTTTATTTATCAAAGAATCGTGAAATAAAATAAAAAATATATCACCGTTTCCACAAAAATCATATATCATTACATTGTTGTCAAGAAATGAACATGTGTGTTTGTTGGACAGTGCCTTCTTCATTTTAAGGATTCCTTTATCCAAAAATGTATATTCTGTCCTAATTTATTAAACCCACGTCGGTCCACACCCGTATGAAGTTGTTGTTTTTCTTCTGTGTAATACAAAAGTTCATCAGAATGACTCTTTTTCATACGACAGCTTAAGACAATCGACTCCAAAAATACACCCATTGCCATATGATAATAATTGCTCATGAAACAACCAATTGCATCTGTCATTATTGATGTCAAACGTGTTATTGTTGCTGACAAACACACAAACACGAACCAGATTTGGAGTGAATGAACATTGAATTGGCACAAAGCATCATGAGCGTTCAGAAGACTTGTTGTTGTGTGGAAAACAGCTGGGTCAACATTCTGCCAAACGCCCTCTTTTGTGTTAAAGAACAAAAGTCATTCAGGTTTGGAATGACACGAGACTCAGTAAACGATGACAGACTTTCCAGGTTAACTAACACTTCAAGTAGAACGAGTTTAAATGCCGAAGATTTGACGAAGGTCCACTTCCCTGTTTTAATCAGGCCTGCAGTCCGTCTAAAAGTGTGCTGGTGTCCCAGTTAATCCATTACAGACAACAAATAGTTTATAAAAAGCCCGGCTCACAGAGACTGAAGCCGTGCGCGTGTGATCGCCCCTGAACAGTGCGCACTCATATTACACTGTTGTGTGTGTTGTGTAACGGTCGACTCGATTACTGTGTAGCTCGGCTGGTAATTACTGTTTACTGCTGTTCAAAGCATCGTGATTACAACACCTGCTCCGCTCTAAACCATCATTACGATCGAGTATATTACTAATTACCTTCATTTACTGTCGCTTGACATGAGAAATTAAATATGACTTAAAGAGGATGTATTATGTACAAATTCTTGTGCTGTATTAGCTTGAATGTTGATTATTTTCCTCATATTCTCCATTGTTGCGCTCCTCTCTTCCCAGTCTGTCAGTAACGCTCTGTTTACTTCCTGTCTCTATGAAGCCCCTCCTCCTGAAAAGCACACTGTGCTCTGATTGGTCGCTGGAGCAGTGTGTTGTGATTGGCCGAGAGCTTCAAGTGTGTTTAGGAAATGTCCCGCCCCTTACCATAACCGCCAGTTTAACACACTACTAACTAACTCAACCAGGCCCCGCCCCTTTATTCTGCATATTAATTATTATAATGAGGAATATTGTGACGTGTTCGTTCCTGGAAGAAACTCAAGATACAGTGGAGGCGTTTCAGGAGTTCAGAAACACTGATATAGAGAAGAACTGGAGATTTTTCATGATCAAACATCAACATTACACACTAAACACTGACGAACACTAAACACAGAGGGGAAACATAGCAGGATAAATAGAGATTTATAAGTCTCAGTTGAAAACGTATCTTTTATTCTGTTCATTGAAGTAATAACTTATATTCATGTCATTTTTTTCACCCTCTCTTTCATCTATACTGATCTCACTACACAGTTGTGTGAGTGTGTATGTCTAAGAGTGTGTACTCATGCCTTCGTTTGCTAGGCATGGTAAAGGTTTTATACATGTATGTTTTAATTATAAATGTGAAGCTCTTTGGGCAACAACATTGTTATTAAATGTGCTATATAAATAAATACAAGTTGAAGTTTAGTGCCACCAAACTGAGTTTTATTAAAGGTGCAGTCTGTAAGATTCACAGCTAGTGGCTGAACTCGGTACTGCAGTCCAAATTCAAAATATCAGAGATCGTTGTTTCCCAGCCTCCTCAGACTCGACGCTCACGCCAGTTTAAGAACACGCAACAGGAACGAGCGCAATTCACAACGAAAGCCGAGCAGACTTACAGTAAGTTAATGAGTTGAATTATTCATATTTAATATGATTTTAGATGGATAGAGGTTTTTTTAGGTTGTGTGGAATCTGCAATCTCTGACCCAGTTTGTTTCCATGGCTACATACGTTGTGTTCCCTCGAACTGGCATCTCGGGGTGTCGAAATACTATTGGCTGAACTGGCAGTGGGCGGAGTCACACAGACCAAAACGAAAACCGACAGACAAAATAATAAAGTAGAATAACTGGCTGTAGAAGTGTTTTTCACAGAAACGAGTGTGAACTAAGGCTATGTTTACACGGAAACGATCTGAAGAGAAAACGCAAAAGTGGCGTTGCGTTTTCACTTTTTATTCTGCGTGTATATGGTGACGCAAAAGTGTGTGAAATTCGATGTACTATGCACTCCAGGCAGCTAGGGGGCAATGTGAAGCACTGCCACACAACAACCCTTCCTACTTCTCTCCCTGGAAACCGGAAGTCCAAAGACATGGCGAAGCGAACAGCAAACGCGGAATATTTTGTCTGGACAGACGAAGAGGTGGAGTTATTGCTCCAAACGACTTCGAATTTCTAAGCCACAAAAGGCAGAACAGGGCGTAATCCGACATGTTTGTTGTTATTTCCCTGTACTGGCGCATGCCTGTGACGTAAACGCGTACGCGACGAGAGCCCCCGTGAGCAGATCTGTGCCTTACTTTTGCGTTTTTACCCTTTAGACGGGAACGCGACGGTGGAGCGTTTTTAAGATCTCCACTCTGGAGGGTGGTTTCACTTTTTCGCGTTTTTAAGCCCCCGTCGCCGTGTAAACGAAAAGCACATCCGATAAAATATTTTTTCACCCGGAATCGTTCTCGTGTAAACAGGGCCTTAACATGTTTCCTAAATATCTGCAAACATAATATTTTTATGCTTTAGTAAAGTAAAAAAGTTACATACAGCACCTTTAAGGAAAGCTCCACTATAGCCCTATACGGACAGGATTAACTTTACAAGGTTAGATGGAGGAATAACGTAACTTTACCACAGGATGTCTGTAATATTAATGGTCATTATTAATATTACCGTATATACCCGAATATAAGACGACCCCCCCATTTTCCAGACTTATTTTTTGGGGAAAAAGAGACACACACACGCACGCACGCACGCACGCACATATAGAGAGAGAGATAATCTTATACAAATATGCTAAACGTTTAAACTGGCCACTGGCGTCTAGAACGCAACTCCATACGTGACAAAATGCGGAAAACAGGAAATGACGGAATATTTATGTACATATTTACAGCGGGTCTGTTAGCGCAGGATTAGCATTACCCGAGGTGATTTTCCCAGACCTTTTGACTGAAGGCTCCTGAATAGGGCGGTTAGGTATCAGTATATCCAGTATAATGAGAAGATTGTGAGTTTACCAGCGTGTTTCCCTTCCTCACGTCCTCCAGCCGCTCCAGAACTTGAGTCAGACTCGGGTCATCGGAGTCCACAAACCATATCGGGGACGTCGAGGGGTAGGACTCCTGCAAGACAGGAGCAGAACACATTACCCAGAGTGCAACATGACACATTACCCAGAGTGCAACATGACACTGTAAATCTGAAGAGCAGAACCAGAGAACGGGTCGGACTGGGCCGAGGTCATCTCTCTCTGTGATAGAGTTCTGAACACTGGGTTTATTTAGATGACTTACATTATTTAAAACAGTTCTGGACATCGCTAGAAGTAAAGGTTCTCTGTAGAACTCATTTTAAAGAATAACTTTATGCTAAAACGGTTCTATATAAGGAGAAATGGCTTAAATTATTGCATAATACTCTGATGTTTAATGGGTTACTTCAAGTGATAAAGTATGTTTACGAGCGGTTTAATTCATAAAATTTAATTGAAATTAAAACAGAATTAAAACTAGCCAGACCCATAACATGATCCCCGTTTCTCTACATATAAAAGATTCCACATAAACCTCTTCCTAATCCTGTTTTTCATAGTTATGTTGACTTTACTATTACTGTAAAATGTGGCAAATAATAATAATAATAATAAAGAAAGAGGCATGTCTAAGCGTTTGACTGATAGTGACGTAACTCCAACATTCCCATATTTAAGCAACTTCCATTAAACATGCTCATATTTACACATTTAGATCTATATAAACACCCAAAAACCCTCAACAAAAAAAGGTTTTAAAATTGATTGATATATTAACAATTTTAAAATGTTATATACTGGTAACTACAGTAGTTAAGGGAAGGTTTATTAGCCGGATCAGGGATTGTTCAGTTATTACTCAGTTATTTTAATTACTATAATAAGTGCATGTGTGAAACAGGACTGTAAGATAAAGTGCTCCTCAATGAGGTTTCATTAGTTAACATAAACTGACCATCTTTAAGCATTGTATAATGTGCGTTATTAAAGTGTGTTGCTATGAAGTAACTACATCTTGTTTAAAACATGCAGCAAGACAAGAAAAAATAGAAATAATAAATAGTATTATAGTGAAAAAAAAAAAGTTATAATAATGTTAATAAATTATTAATTTTAAGAAAAGCTAAATATTCTCCAAATAATATTTTATGCATTTATAATATTCATTTTGACCAGATAAATAATACAAATAAAATAAAAAATATTTAAAATAAATAAAAAAAGACGTAGTAAAGGGTTTAAATATTACTATAAGGAGATTTTTTTAAAATAAAAACATTTTACATTAAAAAAAATACATTATAATTTTTAGCATTTCTAATATTCAATTAGTATAACATAATATAAAATAATTTAAATAAACAAAAAAAATATTAAATAAGTACTATAATGAGTAGAAAAACGTACATTATTATTTTAAGAAAAACTAATTGTTTTCCAAATAATATTTTAAGCATTAAATATATATTCGTTTTCACAGTATAGAACATAAAAGAAATATTAAAATAAATAAAAAGATTTAAATAAGTTCAAGTAGAAAACAATGCTACATTATTATTTTTAATAGAGACCAAATACTTTCCAAATATTTTATGCATTTCTAATATTCGTGTTCAGTATAAATAGAAAACAAAAACAATTAAAAATGAATATTTAAATAAGTACTATGATGATTAGAAAAAAATATATTCAAAGTATTCAAGACCAAATATTTTTTCCAAATAATATTTTATGCATTTTTTATTTTTCAGTCAAAATAATAAAAAATATATTTAAATAAGTACTATAATGAGTTAAAAAGTTACATTATTATTTTTAATAGACCAAATATTTTCCAAATAACATTACGCATTTAATTCGTTTTCACAGTATAAATAATAAAATAAAAAATGTTTAAATAAATAAAAGAATATTTAAATAACATCTAACAGTACAGTACTATCAAGAGTAGGAGTGTTTTTTACATGATTATTTTCAACGGAGACCAAATATTTACCAAATAATATTTGACACATTCACAGGGTCTTTCACCATGAAAATAAATAGCTGCTTTTGCGTGTTATGATATTTGATCATGATCATATGTGTGGATCGATGACGTCAGAGTTGCCACAGAAAATGGCATCCGGAAATTAAGAAAACCCATGAAACGAGACACCAGAACTGGGTCAGTAAAGGTTTAGAAGTGCGCACTTTACCATAATGACTCCTGATTGATTAACTTTAGGATAATAAACCTGAGGTGAAGCTAGTATCGACACACGGAGCTGGACACGGACGCTGACCGACGCGAACGCGCTGGAGTTCGGTTATTATCGCGCGCCCGAACCCACCGTGTCCTGTGATGACGAGTGTGTGTGTGTGTGTGTGTGTGTGTGTGTGTTCGGTCTTACGGTGATGTTGCAGTGGATGATGAGCAGCTTCTCTCCGGTCACGTTGAACTGGCAGCTCAGCTCGTCCGGCTTCCAGTCCAGAATCCTG
>CM070824.1:1321320-1368820 GCA_036326025.1 Chrosomus eos | reverse complement strand
CAGGGTCGACTCAGTTTGAGGGCGATGCCACGGCTTGGACTCGATATGGGGCGATGCCAGGCTGTCGGACTCGGATATGGAGGGGCGATGTCCACATGGCTGTCGGACTCGGATATGGAGGGGCGATGCCCACGGCTCGACTCGTAGAGGGCGATGCCACAGCTGTCACTCGGATATGGAGGGGCGATGCCCACTGGCTGTCGGACTCGAATGGAGGGCATCCACTGCTGTCGGACTCGTAGGAGGGCAATGCCCGCGGGCTGTTGGATAGGAGGACTATGCCCAGCGTTCCATGTTTGCAATCTCAGCCTTTGCAACGGCAAGCTTGGTCGGGTCGAGCCACCGAGCGCGGGCGTAGACGGGTGAACCAGTAGTGGCAAGATGGTTCTCCACAAACGTGACAGCGTCAATCAGACGGCGGTTCTTCACATCCACCAACAATCCATGTGCACACAAAAAATCAGCGCCGAGGAGCTCCGAAACACAGTTCAACGTACCTCGTTCCATATGTGCGGATGAGGTTCCAAACTTTGCATGGCAGAAACACAAGCCTGAAGGTTGTTGGGTCCAGAAGACTGCTGCCGACGAGAGTGCTTGTGAAGTGGATTAAAGTTTTCTGTAAATAACTTCGCAGAGATCTTTGATTCAGAAACAATTAGACTTTATTCTGGAACGCCGCTCGGTTCCATAGAACGGCGCTCCAACAAAGCCGAGCGCTCTGGCCATCCGGCCCACTGGCGTTCCCGAGTCTTTTTGGGTTCAGAGTTAAATACATACATCATCTTCCATAGAAGGTAACACATCCTATAGATGGGTGAAGGTCCTGTACCATGTGACATCTTAGAATAGAGTTGACTGCTGCCTTAACCTTTAAGGTCTTGTTACAGGCACACAGAGGAAATCCAAAGTCAAACACAGAGAAATAAATAATTGTGTATTCTTGTAAGGCCAAATTACTTGTTTTGTAAATAATAAAATCTTCAACATTTGCCGCGATGAAGGTGGAGTCGCCCCGTGTCACCGAAGCGATGTGCGCGGGGAAAAGCGTATAGTGTATAGCCTACACAGTGTATAGAACTACACTTAACAACAAAGGTGAGTTGAGTTTTTTACCCTACTCTACATTTTCCACCGCGTGACCTTTTATCGTAATTATGCGTGAAGTCGTGGAAGTGCCAGTACGAGCATTTGTGGTTAAAAAGTATATAAATGTTTATTTTGTTATAAATGTCGCTGGTTTGTCCAAGACTCTTATTCCTCGGCTGGATGGTGTCGAGACTTTGAAGCTGCACTGAAACTCACATTTGGACTTTCGACCTGTTGGACTCCATTGAAGTCCCTATATGGAGAAAATCCTGCAGCGTTTTCCTCAAAAAATTTCTTTTCCACTGAAGAAAGAAGACATGAACATCTTGGATGACGTGGAGGAGAGTAAATGATCAGGAGATTGTAATTCTGACGTGAACAGTGTATCAGGTGTCGGGATCGACGGATATTGCATGAGAAATATAGAGTTGCAGGATTTCATAAGACAATATAATATACATACATGTAGCTTGTATAGATTTTGAAACTTTGACGAGGCAGATTTTCAGTGTTTATATCTGTGCTAAAACAACAGCAAATTCTCTCCAGCACAACAGAGCAACGGTAAAATGAAAACCAGACACATACTTATTTATGAATGTATTAATTCATATATTCTAGTGGTTTGCTTTGACATGTTGTGCATTTAGGTGACATTTAAGAGCCCTAACCGCGTGCTAGACGGATGAAATTGGTTCTTCGGAGCTCAACCAGAGAAGTGAAGGATGACCTTCTTCTATATTATCCCACAACATGCTCATTTGAAATACAATCACATTTTCACTAACACTTTGACCTCACATGTCTTTTACGCGCGCGCGTGTGTGTGTGTGTGTGTGTGTGTGTAACTACTGTAGTTCAAATATTGTCATATATGGTATGGATAAAATTGGAGTCACTTCATTTTTCACAGTTTTCTAGTGATGTTCACATTGAGGCTTGTGCGTTTTATTGGAGAGCTGGTAAAAGTTCTGTTAAATATTGTGCGTTATAACGATCTTGCGTCTTGTTTTGACCAGCGGCTGTGAAACGACGTTTCCACACCGTAATGGAAAAGTAATGATGAAGCTTCATTCTCATTCCCAGCTCAATCCTCCTGTTCACACTGAGCAGAGAGAGGAAAACGCTCATCGATGGACTGAATCAATGGCTTTTCCAGATGAGAGTCTGTAATTGCTGAAAATCAATTGCAGGAAGGATGTTAGTGTTAAAGAACATATAGATCCGTGTGTTTTGTTTTGTTAAGTGTAGTGTTTTAAGGGATTATCAAACAAAACTGTAGAAAATCAGTTGTTTTTTATCTTCCAGCTGCACAATTTGTGGAAAATTTTATAATTATTACCATTATTATTTTTTGGAAACTCCATATATGCTGTGCTTGTTTGTAGATCCGCTCAATATGGCCAAACATTTTGTGATTAAATCTCAATATGAGTGTAAAATAATATAATGTGCTGTTCCGGTGATGTTTTTCCTGTTAAATGTAAGCCAGAAACACACAAATTCTGCTTCTTAAAGTGAAATTTTCAAAGCAAAATTACACTGACCTTTTATAAATGTTTTTATTTTCTTGGCACTGTAATTTCTTGATGTTTCACATGACTGGATATGGATAACGATACAATATAGCCCTCATGTCAGTCAAAAATGCACAATCATGACATTAAGGGGCAAAACACTTTTGCATGCTATGTTTTGTGCATTATAAAGAGAATCAGGCACTAAAGACTAGCCAAGTTTCCATGCACTTGTCAATCAAATTATCTGAAGTTCGGTAAAAAAAACGAATAAAGCTGGTGAAAGTGTGTTTCCATCCAACAGCTTTAAAGCGAATAAAAACCTGTGTGTAATGACGTCACATGCTGTTTTGCCATCAGATTTGTATATCAAACTGATTTGAGACATTTTAAGGTGTTTCCATTCATTTTCGCACAACATTCAAGACAACATTTGCGAACAAAGTTTTGCTAGACAAAATGGATCGTGCCATAATAACGTTTCCATCAGCGTTTATCGCATAAGCCGTATATCCATCAAGATAAAATACCATGAGACCGATCGTATTTCATTTGAGTCGATATTCATGAAATTCAATCGAATTTTACTGCTTCCATAAGACATTTTTCATTCCATATCACTTAATGCGGATAAAAACGTGTGGATGGAAACTAGGGCTGGGTATTGACACAAATTTCACAATTCGATTCAATTTCGATTCACAAGTTTGCAATTTGATTCGATTTCGATTCGATTCAATATTGATTATCTTGGATATATCAGGTACAAATTTTCTCAAAGAAAACAAATCTCTTAACTAATGCTATAAACTATGGGAGTCAGTTGTATCATTAATTGTTTCATTAGCCTACTATAGCCTAATATTGAAGGTAAAGATTTACTGATTTGTATACAAACACTTAAATTACACTTTTATTTATGTGACGGCTGTATACTTGTAGTGTGGTCTTTGCCGTGTTTGGCTGTGTTTTGCTCCTCCTACAGGTGTGCTGCGGAGCTGAGGGAGTAATCAGGTGGATTGGGTGCACCGGTGCACAGGTGTGCCTGTCAATAAAAGCGTCCTGTTTGGCGTCCTCAGGAGCGTTCCATCTTGTCTAATCGATCCCTGGCCAGGACCGAGAGGTTGATCGGCGTTGCGGCGTACGGAGAGAACTTGCGAGTCAGACTTTGTTATAAAGAATGTGTCAATAAAGAGATTATTGTAACCGCCGTGATCGTTTGCTCCCTCCTTCTTTGTTGCTCCCTAGTAAGGGCGTAACAATTTATTTTTCTAATAATAAAGTTATATGAAATATAAACATTTAAATGGTGGCTGTCATAAAAACTTGATCGATTTATTCAAACAAGCATTAAATATTGAAGAACATAAAACATTATAATGAATATGAAATATGGTGTATATATTTAGCAAAATCAAAATGCTCCTCTCTAGAGTTAATTTTTCTATCTGACTAACGAGTTCATGCCGGTCACTGGTTTTTCTGAGGTAAATGTGACGTCACATGACATTGTATACAAGCGGTTTCACTGACGTCTTTCCACGGTTGAAACACCGATTGAGCGTTCCATGTGACAATAAGGATTTCGATAAGTTGTACTCTATCTTTTAACACACTTTCAGATGTTCATTCTTGTTTATTTCACGCTGTAACTGGTAATATTAAGGCGGAAGAGAAGATGCTCGGCGCTGCTGCTTCTCTTGAGCTGAGCTGCGCACGCCACAGCGCCAAACCGCTTATGTTTTTGAATTTCGTAAGAAAATGGATGTAATTTGAAATCTGAGACTTTGTTTCATATCAATAGTAACAAAGCACAAAGATTATTGCCTTTATTGGATGGGATGCATGCCACAATTTTCATTAATTCATCAACTGAAAACAGGATGACTAATCGATTCTTGGATTTAAGAATCGATATCGGTTCGTAAAAATGAGAATCGATTAAAATCGAGAAATCAATATTTTTTACCCAGCCCCAATGGAAACATAGCTAGTGTGTGCAGAAGAGCTCAATGAAAACAGAAGACAGGGCCTGACACACAGAATGAATGCGATGGCTTTAGCCGAGCCGCTGCTTTATGGTGTCAGGAGTGACATGTAGTTTGTCAGCTGGATATACGGCGTGCGCTCTAATAGAGAGGAGGACGGGATCGCCGTCAGTGATATATATACGTGACCGTGATCTGAGCAGACACTGGGGTTAATTAAAACATCAGACGTTCTTCCCCGCGTGTCAGAGCGGATCCTGTGACTCCCAAGTACATGCTAATAAAGCCACAAATCTAGCTGGCGCTTGGTTTTTGTGGTGTGTGTGCCCCATTATAGTTTTTGGGATATGACTTTTCATGTATTGTGTAATAAGTCTGTTTGTGAATATAAAAGCTCTGCAAAGTTTAAAGTGCAGATAAACTGAGTTTTTATCTCCTGAAAGAAAGAAGTGATTCTGAACTGAAACGAGTCGTCAGTAATTCAGTCTCACTTCCTGCTGTAGGTTTGTTACTCATTTGCATAATGCCAGCCTGTGGTCCTGATTGGCTGAGCAGCGTCTCGTAGCTCCGCCCTCTAACACTAGTGTATCTGAGACTGGGAGAGTTTGGTTCGTGTTCGTGTCGAGAAGACGCTGTTTTCTGAGATTGATACGCTAAAACCCACGCCATCGTTACTGTTCGTATCACTGTGATCAAGAGCTGAGTGTTGTTTTCGTCAACGATGACGATAACGAAATTATTTCGTTGACAAACTTTTTTTTTATGACGATAACGTGACGATGACTAGCTAAAAATGGCTCTAAGAATGCAACCAACAAACGAACGAACAAACAACAACCACTGCTGTTTGGCTAGCGCAGCTCGCGGACCACCCTAGTCCATTCCACACACCCCCTTCCCGGTAGTAGGAATGGCGGCGAAGCCAATAAACGGGCTTAAGTGGTCGGAAACGACGAGATGATTTATGGACATACTTTCAGTTTTAGTATAATCCAGCGGTTCTCACAGTGTGGGTGCGCCCCACTCTGGCGTGACGGGTCTCCTCCAAACGGGAGGAAATTTTCTGTTTTATGCCTTTATCTTTATTCGTTCATGGCGACTCTGCATCGTCAACTTCATCTTTGCAGCGACACCAAAAACACAAGTTTATTAATAAACAATTAAATGTCTCCTTGCTATTTTTTTTTACACATCCATAATCATTATTTTTGCCGGTTCTTTGTGGCAAGCTTTATGCGTGCGGCCGTGCGCTTGAGTGCGGGCTATAACGCTCATTATCCTGTAGCCTATTTAAGTAATTTAATTAATATAAAGGGGCGATTTGTGGTAAATGAACAACTACTAGTCGACTAGAATAAAATCTTTAGTCAGAGGCAGCTCTTCCACATATTCTCGAACCAGCAGGGCGTTGGGTTGAGCGCGCGACCCTGAGCTGAATGAGCGAGCGGAGGAATATTCAGAAATGCTCTCTCTCTCTCTCTCCGCTCACATGCTCTGATCGGAACAAAGGAATATTACAATAATTTATCATTAGTTTATATCTTAAACACTGCCCATACACTACCCACCATTTTAATCACATATCAAACACAGTATGTTCTGTCTATTTTATCTATTTAAAAAAAAATCACGTTTTTAAGTAAAGGCAGAGAGCTGTGTGCATTTTTCTTCCCTTTGCCACATCATGTCTCTGTGAGATGGGCTTTTCAGCTGTTGCTTCACTGAAAACAAAGTACAGATCTCAGCTGAACATTGAGCATGACTTTTGAGAAATTGTGC
Source organism: Chrosomus eos (assembly GCA_036326025.1). Lineage (NCBI taxonomy): Eukaryota > Metazoa > Chordata > Actinopteri > Cypriniformes > Leuciscidae > Chrosomus > Chrosomus eos. The sequence goes on along the minus strand of CM070824.1, from coordinate 1,362,450 downwards.
AATGCAAAACAGGCTCATTGCAGCCACAAATGCAGGGATAAATAGACCTGTCTTGCCAAATGGATTTCTATTCTTTTCTTTTTTCTAACAGATTGCAAAGTGGCACTTTTATATCTTTACTATTTTTGAACCTGATACAAATTTTGACACAGCTGCACAATTATTTTTTTCTATTTTTTAAAGACTTTTTTTATTATTTTTTTTTACTAAAATTGACTAAAACTTGACTAAAACCTTTTTGCGTTTTCGTCGACTAAAACTTGACTAAAACTATTACGTTTATAAGTGACTAAAATGTGACTAAAACTAAAAAGCATTTTCGTCCAAAAGACTAAGACTAAGACTAAAACTAAAAGGGCTGCCAAAAACAACACTGTGACCAATCACAGCAGAGCAGCTCTCAGAGAGGCGGAGCTTACAGAGACTGAATCCTCGATGGAAGCGTTTCAGACGCTGAGAGAAAAGAGCAGACGGAGATTATGAGGATATTAAAGTGTTTCTGAACTTGATGAATGTGAACCTGTTCTAGGAGACCTTTAAAACAACATTAGGGTATTGAAATAGCATAATTGTGACACTTTAATATTTTGCTGTTATTTTTCCCCCACATATTTACATGAACAATATGTTTGAATTATGGTCATGACGTTGTGACTTCATTGACTTCTGTTTTAGAGATCATTCAGTGAGAGTATCAGCACTGCGAGCGCTCGATGGACGATCACAGAGTCATTTGTAAATGATAAATGAGCGGCGAGACATATTTGAGCAAAAGCCTTCATGTATCACAGCTAACATCTCAATCAATCAATAAACTGGAATCGATTAAGGCTCAGACACTTTGAATTGCACTATTGCACAAAATCTAAATGCTTTCAAGCCTTTGAGACATTTCTGAAACTTCAACAATCTGGCTGTGATTTAAGAGTCTCTGGATAACAGCCTGGTGTCTAATGAACTTCTAATAACTTGGCCACTTTTAAGAAACACAGATTTGTCCAAGCTGCCAAATTCAGATATTAGTGTTAATCTCCCGGCCGGTGTGCTGAGATTTAATACAGAAACGTCTCTCTGACAGCAAGTCTAAATGCAGCATTGCTCAACATGACACAAGAGCTCATATAACCCAGTAACATATTGGTGACGAGGTTTATGAATCTGAGCGGAAACACAATCACACAGCACTTCGTCATATTTTCTCTTGCTGACTCGGTATTTTCCATCGCAGTTTGTCATTCTGGAAGGAATCGTTCCCAACAACACGACAAGAGTAATCCAATTTTCTTTTGCCAGCGACTGCAGATCCGTCTTTCCTGAAGGAAGATAGAGATCCTGAACATCAGAGAAAACACCATCGCTTTGAGCTCGAATGCTTCACAGCGAATATTTGCTATTATACCTTCGTTTATATAGACGTTATTGCTCTCAGTATTCCAACAGCTCATGGGTTTGTTTCCCAGGCAAAGCATGAACTGATCAAATCATAAGTTCAATACAATGTGAAAAAAACGCGTCTACTAAATGCATAAATGTAAATGTTACTGTTTTTCTACTCAACGCTGGGAAACGGTTGATTCAGAAGGACGAATGAAAAGCCTGCAGAAACAGAAAGATCTTTTAAAATCCTCAAAACAACTGTGGATACGGTACATGCATCACTCATTCTGTGCTGGAAATGGCTTTGGAAAATCATTTTGGAAAAAATTAGTTCTCTTACGAGAGTATCTCTCGTACTGCGTAATATCTTACGCTATGGGGAAACACTCTTTCCTCGAGATATTGAAGCCAAAAATTATCCTTAATTTTTTTAATCATGCAAAACGCTTTTGCAGCAGCAAGCAGACAAGGGCAAAACAGCTCGCGCGCCCATTGGCTGCCTCGCTGGAAAAGCTGCAGCCTATCGAGTGAAGGCACTGCGTGACGTAATGACGAATGAAGACGCTTCGCGCTCATTTCGTCATGTCCCGCCAGTATAGGCGTGGTCTCGCCCTGTAAATACCCCTCGATAGCTGTATTTCTCTGATTTTTTCATTCTTCACGCGAAGCTCACGCATCGCGGGATCCAGAGTGAGAAGCCGCGCCGTTGACTTGTAGCCTTCTCAGCGGGACGTGCCATCTACTGAAGTCGCTGGCCCAGCGCCTTCAACTGCCGTACCTGCTGCGCTTTCCGGCGTACTATATCCTTTTACTCTGCTAAGTGTGTGTGTGTTTGCTTACGTGACGCAACACCCATTTCTACTGTTCTAAAAGAGCTGCGTCTTTTTAAAGATGCCTTCCTGTGGTTCTTGCCGAGCCCCACTCAGCGACGAGGACCGCCACGTCATCTGCGTGTCCTGCCTGGGTGAGGATCACGCGGCCACCGCGCTCGCTGACGGCGGATGCCATCATATTGAACGCTTGCCCATGGTGACTCTGCGGACTCGCCTAGCCTCGTTCTCCGAGCCCGCATCCCAGCCCGCCGTGATGCCGCGCCGCAAGAAGCGCCGCGCCCTGCGCGCGCCCGAGCTATTTCCAGACCGCCAAAGCTCGCCGGTTCGCCCGCCAGCTTCGCCGGCTTCGCTCGAGTCGCTCCCAGACGGACAGCGGCCGCCGTCTGCCGCAGCGTCCGCACTTGAGCTCGACAAACTTACCGGAGACGGCATTGAAACTGAGCCGATGCGTCCGCTCTCTCAAGCCGTGGATTACATCGGCCTGAATGGTGAGATACATTTGTGGCTAACGCTATCCGAGATGACGGAAGCTGAGCGCTCCGTGTTCCTCGATGTTCTCGCTCTGCTGGACGCCGCCCCCCTCAGCGCGGGCCCCGGCCGAGGATTGAGATAAAGCCCGAGGTCTCAAGGCCTTCCTAGTCTCTCTAGGAAAGCGACGGTGTTCAGTTCCCGCTGCGGCCGGATTTTCACCAAAACTTCTCGCTCGTTCAGTTCCAAGCAATGTGACTGTTCCAGTGTATTTCGCAGTGAGCAAGCTGGTTCCACAGCCCGCTTGCCTGCGCACAAAGGCCGTCGTTTCGGCTAACTAGCAGCGCCGCCAGGCCCGAGATCAAACACCGCGCTCTCGCTCTGCTGGACGCCGCCCCCCTCAGCGCGGGCCCCGGCCGAGGATTGAGGTAAAGCCCGAGGTCTCAAGGCCTTCCTAGTCTCTCTAGGAAAGTGACGGTGTTCAGATCCCGCTGCGGCCGGATTTCCACCAAAACTTCTCGCTCGTTCAGTTCCATGCGTTGTGACTGTCCCAGTGTATTTCGCAGTGAAGCAGCCGGTGTCTCAGCCCGCTTGCCTGCGCACAAAAGCCGTTTCTATGGCTACCCAGATAAATCCAATAAAGAGTGCATTTTCTGGTGTTCCGGCCACGGCCGATGGTGTTACGAGTGTTGTAAGAATGCCCACGTCCCAGTGCCCATTCCCACACCCAGACACAGCCCGCCACGGTGCAGGGCTAGCACAAATAAAACCAACTCATGTTGGTTGTGCAGAAAATGTAGTGAACGCGCCCATACAATGCCCGCTTACACTACACGATGCGTGTCCCTTGGTTTCTGTAAAAACGAAACTAACACACATTTAGTCGGCGCGAGCCGACAGTGTTCTCAGTGCAGTAAATGTGCCCGCTGTTCCGCATTTCCTCACTGACACGCCGAATCCCACGGGATTCACCCCCGCTCGCTTTCTATGCACAACCCGTCACAGAAAAGCTGAGCGCGGCCAGGCTGCCCGCTGTGATTAGCGCGCACCTCGCACGCTGTGAACACAGCGTTGATTCAGTCGGCGCGAGCCGAGTATTCTCCGTGCGGAAAATGTGCCCGCTGTCTCGCGCCCGCATTTCTCACAGACACTCCGAATCTCACGGGATTCACCCCCGCTCGTTTTCTCTGCACAACCCGTCACAGAGAAGCTGAGCGCGGCCAGGCTGCCGGCTTTGATCAGCGCGCGCCTGCCCGCTGTGATTAGCACGCACCTCGCACGCTGTGAACACAGCGTTGATTCAGTCGGCGCGAGCCGAGTATTCTCCGTGCAGAAAATGTGCCCGCTGTCTCGCGCCCGCATTTCTCACAGACACTCCGAATCTCACGGGATTCACCCCCGCTCGTCTTCTCTGCACAACCCGTCACAGAGAAGCTGAGCGCGGCCAGGCTGCCGGCTTTGATCAGCGCGCGCCTCGCACGCTGTATACACAGCAGTGATTTAGTCGCGCGAGCTGACAGTATTCTCAGTGTAGTAAATGTGCCGCATTAGTAAATGTGCCCACATTCCCTCACACGCGCCGAATCCCACAGGATTCGCCCCGCTCGCTCTCTGCGCGTCCCGCCATAGAGAAGCTGAGCGCGGCCAGGCTGCCCGCTGTGATCAGCGCGCCCCCCGCCTCGAACGCTTTAAACACGGTGCTGTGTTCCCAGTACACAGGGGCTCTCGAGCCGCCGTCCTGCCGCGGCCAGAGCCCAGATTTCATTCTACCCCTAGCTATTCACGCAGATGCGTGGTCAAGGCTTCCCGGGGTATCAGAATGGGTGTTGAACACTATAACGAGAGGCTGTTCGCTACAGTTCGCTCGACGCCCCGCCGTTATACGGCGCGAGTCGAAACTACGGTGTATAGCGAAGTGTTTCATCTACTTCGAGCCGAGATAGCGAAACTACTGAGAAAAGGGGCTATAGAACCTCTATCTCAGGGCGAAGGGGGCTTATACAGCAGGTATTTTCTGGTACTGAAAAAAGATGGTGGGCTCAGACCCATTCTAGATCTGCGACTGCTGAACAGAACGCTCGGGAAGCGCCAGTTCAGAATGCTTACGACCAGGAAAATCCTCGCGCAAGTGCGCCAAGGAGACTGGTTCATGTCAACAGATCTGAAGGACGCCTATTTTCAAATACAAATAGCGTCCCATCACAGGCGATTCTTGAGATTCGCCTTCGAGGGCCAGGCATATCAATACACAGTCCTGCCGTTCGGCCTGTCCATAGCACCCCGTACGTTCACGTAGTGCATGGACGCGGCCCTCGCCCCCCTGAGACTTCGGGGCATGCGAGTTTTGAACTACTTGGACGATTGGCTGATTCTAGCTCGTTCACGAACGGAGCTCATAGAACACAGGGCCGCATTACTCGAGCACCTCGAGGAGCTGGGCCTTACAGTCAATTGGGCGAAAAGCTCACTGCTCCCCAGTCGGAGAATTTCCTTTCTGGGAACAGTGTTGGACTCGCTATCCATGACAGCACGCCTGTCACCGGAGCGCGGATTGAATATTCAGCACGTCGCGAGATCCTTCCGCCACGGCTCTATAGTCCCGCTCAGAAGGTTTCAGAAAATGCTGGGTCTGATGGCCTCAGCAGCCTCCGTACTCCAGTTGGGCCTGCTCCGCATGTGCCCACTGCAGCTATGGCTAAAAGCACGAGTTCCCCCAGGGCGTGGACCGCGGGTCTATTTCGCCTCAGGGTCGACCTTCAGTGCGTTTCAGCTCTGAAACCGTGGAAAAGTGACCGACTGGTATCAGTCAGGTGTGAGTCTGGGGATCGCCTCGGGTGTGAAGGTGGTGTCTACGGACGCCTCCACATCGGGGCGGGGAGCGCTGCTCGAGGGCAGACCACTAGCTGGCCTATGGTCAGTACGGGAGAAGCTCCTTCACATAAACTGCTTGGAATTAATGGCAGTCGACAAAGCGCTAAGGCGCTTCTGTCCCCAGATAATAGGCCACCACGTATTGGTCCGGTCGGACAACATGTCAGTGGTGGCGTACATAAATCGCCAGGGCGGCATCGGGTCCACACGCCTTTGCAGGCTGGCGGAACCCCTCTTGGTCTGGGCCCAGCGCAACCTCCTTTCTCTGAAAGCGGCGCACGTGCCTGGGCACCTGAATACGGGTCCAGACAAGCTGTCCAGAGACAACGTCCCGACAGGAGAATGGTCGCTGCATCCGCAGACGGTCCAGCTGCTGTGGGAAACGTTTGGCAGAGCGCAGGTGGACCTGTTCGCGTCCCGCGAGAACGCTCACTGCCCAGTATTCTTCTCGAAAAGCAGGGACGCGCTGGCCCATGCTTGACCCAGCGGTCCCCTGTATGCTTTTCCCCCTGTCTCGCTCCTGCCTCAGGTGTTGGAACGGATCAGGGAAAAATGGATGCCCAGTGCTGCTTGTAGCTCCGCTCTGGACGAACCAGGCTTGGTTTCCGGTCCTGATGCGGATGGCCAGCACTGCCCCGTGGCCTGTACCGTTGAGGAGAGATCTCCTCTCTCAGGCGGAGGGCTCGATTTGGCATCCTCGCCCGGAACTGTGGTCCCTGCACGCATGGGCCATCAACGGGTACCCGCTAGCCTCCCGGAAGGAGTGCTAAACACGATCGCGCAGGCTAGAGCTCCGTCTACCAGACGGCTCTATGCCTCGAAATGGTCGGTGTTCTCTACTTGGTGTCGAGCCCGTGGCTTTTCACCTGTGGACTGCGGGGTTAAGGAAGTGCTTGCCTTCCTTCAGGAGCTGATGGATAAGGGAAGGACCCCATCCACGCTCAAAGTTTACGTGGCGGCCATAGCACCGTTTGCTAAACCGGTGTCTGGCCAGTCACTGGGGAAAAACGACTTAGTCGTGCGTTTCCTACGAGGAGCTCGGAGGTTAAACCCTCCCAGGCCCCCTTCAGTCCCGGCTTGGGACCTTTCCACGGTCTTGGAGGCCATGAAAGGCGCCCCGTTTGAGCCGATCCAGCTGTCGGACATGAAGCACCTGTCCCTTAAGACGGTGTTTCTATTGGCTCTCGCTTCAGTGAAGCATGTAGGGGACTTACAGGCGCTTTCTGTAAGCGCGTCTTGTCTGGAGTTTGGGCCTAACGACTCAAAGGTCGTACTCAAACCGAGGCACGGCTACGTGCCGAAATCCCTCAATACACCGTTTAGGGCCCAGGTAATTTCCCTGTCAGCCCTTCCGGTTCTCGATGAGGAGAGGGACGCGAGTCTCCTTTGCCCTGTCAGGGCGTTAAGGGCTTATGTGTCCCGCTCGCCTGAGTTCAGGCAGACCGAGCAGCTTTTCGTTTTGTTTGGCGGCCGTTCTAAGGGACTCGCCGCCTCAAAACAGAGCCTATCCAGATGGATAGTGGATGCCATAGCGCTGGCTTACACTTCCAAGGGCCTGCGGTGCCCATTGGGTGTCAAAGCGCACTCCACAAGAGGCGTGGCCTCGTCGTGGGCATGGTATAGCGGGGTCTCCCTGCAGGATATCTGTACGGCTGCGGGCTGGGCCTCGCCGTCGACATTTATCAAGTACTATAACCTGGAGGTGCCCGCCTTACAAGCTAAGCTTTTGGCGGTCTGAACTTCGGGCTTATCGGCCGCCAATGCGGCTATGTTGCCCTTACGGGTCGGTACCCCTACGGGACTTTTATGAAGGAGTGATGCTTCTAGCCTCTCCTCCTCTACTCTATGTGAGTTATGGTGATTATGCACTAGATGTGCCCCGGGCTTGGCCCCGGGACTCTGGTGTTGGATCCCTGTCCGCACGGCGTTTTGTATGGGGTCCCCATAGCGTAAGATATTACGCAGTACGAGAGATACTCTCGTAAGAGAACGTACTCGGTTACTAACGTAACCTCGGTTCTCTCTAGAGAGGGAACGAGTACTGCGTATCTTGCCGTGCTTGAACTATGCTCTGGTTCGCTTCGGTGTACAAAATCAGAGAAATACAGCTATCGAGGGGTATTTACAGGGCGAGACCACGCCTATACTGGCGGGACATGACGAAATGAGCGCGAAGCGTCTTCATTCGTCATTACGTCACGCAGTGCCTTCACTCGATAGGCTGCAGCTTTTCCAGCGAGGCAGCCAATGGGCGCGCGAGCTGTTTCGCCCTTGTCTGCTTGCTGCTGCAAAAGCGTTTTGCATGATTAAAAAAATTAAGGATAATTTTTGGCTTCAATATCTCGAGGAAAGAGTGTTTCCCCATAGCGTAAGATATTACGCAGTACTCGTTCCCTCTCTAGAGAGAACCGAGGTTACGTTAGTAACCGAGTACGTTAAGGCCATCGCACACTGAGTACGAAATTTGCATCCGAAATTTATTTTTGCACGTTAAAAAATAAATCTGACCTCACGTTATGTCAATCACGCTTGCACACTGCCTCATAACCAGTTTGAATGGTGTTTTGACAGTTCAGAGCCACCGAATCACGAATACAAAAAAACGCATACGAAAATATCGGACTCAGTGTGCAATGGCCTTACTCTTTAAACTTACCTTTGTGGCCATTGGCTTTTGGCTTGCTTGGTTGGGGACATTTAATTTTGAATTTAACAATATTATTACAGCATTATTTTCCTGTTATCTCTGTAAAGCTGCTTTGAAACAATTTGTATTGTAAAAAGCGCTATATAAATAAAGGTGACTTGACTTGACTAAAGATAATTCCACAGCTAGCCTTTTGAAAACACAAAATTTAAAAATATTTTCATGCATAATAATTAGTGTTGAGGAAAGTTACTTTTAAAGGAAATACATTGCAATATTATGTAACTCACTAAAAAATAACTAATTCTGTTACTTAGTTACTTTGTAAGGAAAATAATGTTACATTGCTTATGCGTTACTTTCATGTTTGTTTCTTAACTCTTTCCCCGCCAGTGTTATTTCTTTTTTAAGTAGGCTTCCAGCTCCAGCAGTTTGGACCATTTTCCCAAGACTTTCATGATCCCCAGAATATTTTGTTGTATGAACATAAAATATATGAAAAATAAGTACAGAGCCTCTGCTTAAAAAAACAAAATATTAATTTTTTTCTAGCTTTGTGTTCTTTTTTCATCAGCACTTGAATGTGGGTAAGTTTCATAAATAAAGCAACATTTGGAACAAAAAGCTGAGAAATGGATTCAATATTTCAGTTGAGTTTTGATTTATCAGTTTTTGAGCTGTCAGTCAATTCATGGAAAAACTTGCATTACTTATTTGAAAAAGTAACTCTGATATTTTGTTGTAAATGGAAAAAAAAAACATGTTATTTTACAAGTTACTTTAAAAATTAATCTGATTACTTGTAATGTGTTACCGCCAACACTATTATTAAGATTGAATGTTTGGGTCTTCAATGAGGGTTAAACAATAAAATGTATCCATTTAAAACATTTGAGAAGTAGTAAAAATGAATGATGAAGGCATGCTAAAAGTGGCGTGATCTTCATGACTGAAATCTGTTCATTTGATTAAAAACATGCGCTTGGACATAAAATATCCATTTGATTTCAGGAAGACATTCTGTTCCTCACAGTGATTCTGCTAGTTACACCCAGCTATTGTTTGATGACAGGAACGGCAGCATCATTTAGCTTAATAAGAACAGAAACATTTTATGACACTCATGAGAGACATTAATATGTTAATGCAATTTCTGAAAGGACAGTATGTTAGCTTGAACTGTTCAGCTGCTACACAATATAACACTCTACAAAATGCTGTTTCAATCCATGTTTGGGTCAATTATGGACAAACCCAACCATTGGGTTAAACATTTAATTTGAAAAGATAAACCAATGGTTGGGTTTGTCCATATTTGACCCAAACATGTTTGTTATTGGCTTGACTGAAAGCCGAGCGTGTGTTTAGTAAAGTATGTGTCTCACAGAACAATTATTTTATATTTGACTCAAACATGGGTTAAAACAACCCAGCACATCTTAGATCAGGTGGAAATGATATTCAACAATAACTAATATTCTCACTATCTCTGAACCCCTCGAGTGTGTTTAGTAAAGTGTGTGTCTCACAGAACAGTCAATATGAAGAGAAACCCAATACAAGGCTTGTGTCTGACAGATGTGATGAAGAGCACTAATGGGTTTGTGGAGCTCGTCACGTCTGTCTCCTCTCCTGTAATATGGGTTATCAGTGTGTATCGTGACCAGCGTGTGTATTTGAAGACTGGGTAATGTAATAACGGAGAGCACTGGGACTGTAACGGATCATGTTGATCAGTGTCTCGATGTGGGGCAGTGGGTCTGTCTCTCTACATTCTCTATAACCAAGTCAACATAATCAGATCCTGTGTGTGTGTGTGTGTGTGGTGTTGGTTGTGTGTGTGTGTGTGTGTGTGTGTGTGTGTGTGTGTGTGTGTGTGTGTGTGTGTGTGTGTGTGTGTGTGTGTGTGTGTGTGTGTGTGTGTGTGTGTGTGTGTTGTGTGTGTTGTGTGTGTGTGTGTGTGTGTGTGTGTGTGAAGATCTCGTCTCATGCTGCTTTTACTATCAGACTATTACAGTCGAATTAAAACCTTAAACATTTCTCACATTATTACAGTTTATTCACTATAGTTTAGAAAATGGTAATCAAATACAAGAACTCAGTTGATATTTCACTGGGTTTTGTCCGTCCTTCTGTTAGACTCTCACACATGAATTATGTTGAATATTACAGTAATGTTGATAATTTAACTACACAATTAGATAATACAAGTTTAGCTCAACTAGTTACTCAGCAATGCTTCATGTTGTTCTGTGTGTAAAAAGGTGCTTTAGCAATTAAAGAAAAAACACTGTCGGAATCATTTTTGGTCCCAAATATCCCAATAATCTTTGGTTTGACAGTATATTCTGTGAGTAGGAAAGCTAGTGTTCAGTCCTGAAGAGATTCATGGTACAGTTATACAGCTAATGTAGTTTATGGCTCTGCGAGTGTCCTGTCACGAAAACACAGACCTGGCTTAAGTCAATTAGCTAAGAGGGCAGACCTGGCTTAAATCAGAGAAGAGAAGCTTAGTCAGGAGAGAGAGAGAGAGGGGAGGGAGAGAGAGAGAGAGAGAGAGAGAGGAGAGAGAGAGAGAAGAGAGAGAGAGAGAGAGAGAGAGAGAGAGAGAGAGAGAGAGAGAGAGAGAGGAGAGAAGAGAGAGAGAGAGAGAGAGAGAGAGAGAGAGAGAGAGAGAGAGAGAGAGAGAGAGAGAGAGAGAGAGAGAGAGAGGAGAGAGAGAGAGAGAGAAGACTGTGATCACTATAAAAGGATTAGATTGGACTATTTCACTGGATTCCAACAACTAGAACCAAATTTTCCGGAAATTTCTACGTCTACTGAAATGGAGCCAGGGAGCCTATTGTCTTCGAGTACTATTGAACAAGCCGATGCACATTGGCGTGCAAGATCTGCATCCCACACTCCGCCCCACGGCGCGGGTATAAATACGGAAGTAGATGCAATCGCCATTTGCTTTTCTCTGAGGAGCCGAGCGTAACTCTGAGTCAGCGGTTGTCCAGCGATAGTGGCAAGGGGACTACATTCTCCGATCCCTCCTTCAGTAGTCGACGTTGACTGAAATGGGATCAACCATTGAAAACGCCACTAATGCTGTCACCTTCCAGTGCATAGACAAAAGCCTCCTGATCCTCCCGACATTTTAGCGGAGAGGAAAGGGCTTAGGCCAGGAACTAACTGCTGTTCCACAAGACCCGCTCAGTTAGACTTGGTAACACTGGGAAAGCGTTCCCTGTACATGGAAGGAAGGGACGCTGCGGAAGCCACATCCTACCCGAAGGGAGGTAACGTGTAGAATACACATGAACTGGGCAGATGACCGGGCAGTCCAACATAATGGAATCTCACTGGGTTGGCTCTGAAGAACTCGGCCAAGGGAAAAACACGGGCTCGCCGTAGGGAGTTGACCATGGAAGAATACACATATGGATCACCGTAGGGATCGCAACATATGGACCCAGCCTAGCACAGGTTCCACACTGCTTACGAGTGGTAGGCCTAGCACCAGAAACTCAACCACGTCCAGTGCCGAGGGGGTGTGGAGGAACTCAACAGGGGTTGGACAAGGGGAACTCAACTGGAGCAGAATGGCGCACGTATCCAGTCCAAGGAGGGGAATGGCGCAGCAAGCCGACACTTGAACCGGGCTCACGGTGTTAACTGGTTTCTATGTGAAGAGAGCACACGGGATGCAACCGGCTCGACACGTAGGCTATAGAATCTAGCGAACGTATTAGGAGTCGCCCAGCCCGCAGCTCTACATACATCTGTCAGCGAGGCACCCTGCGCCAACGCCCATGAGGCGGCTATACTCCTTGTGGAGTGAGCTCGCAGTCCGGGGGGACAGGGTTCACCTTGGGACTCATACGCCAAGATGCTGGCATCCACTATCCATTGGGCCAACCTCTGCTTGGAGACAGCCTTTCCCTTCTGCTGGCCTCCGTAACAGATGAAGAGCTGATCTGAGGTCCTGAGGCTTTGCGGACGGGACAGAGAAAAGCCAGGGCTGGGTCTGCCTCCTCCAGGGGCAGCGCTCGCAGGTTCACCACCTGGTCCCGATAGGGAGTGGTAGCAACCTTGGGCACATATCCAGGTCTGGGTTTCAGGACAACGTGAGAGTTAGCCGGCCCGAATTCTAGGCACGATTCGCTGACAGAAAATGCATGCAGGTCCCCTACCCTCTTTATGGAGGCCAAAGCAAGCAGGAGGACTGTCTTTTGAGACAGAATTTTTAACTCTGCTGCCTGCAGTGGCTCAAAGGGAGGTCTCTGCAGTGCAGTTAGCACCAGAGATAGGTCCCAAGAGGGTATAGAGGGGGGGGGGGGGGGGGGGGCAAGGCAGATTTCCAAGGCGGAAGGAAGATCAGATCGTGCCTTCCCAAGGACTTTCCATCCACTGCATCGTGATGTCCGACAATAGAGGCAACATACACTTTGAGGGTGGAGGGAGACAGCCCTCGCTCCAACCCATCTTGCAGGAAAGAAAGCCCGGAACTGATCGAACATCTTCGGGGTCTTCTCGGCGAGAAGAGCACCACTCAGCGAACAGGTTCCACTTCAGGGTGTAAGCATGCCTCGTAGAGGGTGTAAGTAAGTAAGTAAGTAAATTTTATTTATATAGCACATTTATAGCAGGGCTACCCAAAGTGCTGTACAAAATGAAAACAAAACAAAAACAGAAAAAACAGCCAAACAGAAAAGACAGAAATAGCATCAGGAGAAAATTAAAATGCCAGAGAATACAAATAAGTTTTCACTTTTGTTTTAAAAATAGCAATTGAAGGTGCAAGGCGGATGTCCAAAGGCAATTGGTTCCATAGACGGGGGCCGGCAACAGCAAAGGCTCTATCTCCCTTAAATTTTAGACGAGAGCGAGGGATAAATAAAAGGGCTCTGTCTGAAGATCTTAAAGATCTAGTAGATGCCAACGGAGTGAGAAGATCTCTAATATATAGAGGAGCTTGATCATTAAGAGCTTTAAAAACAAACAACAGAATTTTGAACTGAATTCTAAAATTGATCGGGAGCCAATGAAGTGAGGCTAAAATGGGAGTGACATGATCGTATTTCTTTGTCCCGGTCAGCAGCCTTGCAGCCGCATTTTGCACCATCTGAAGCCGAGCAAGCGATGATTGAGGAAGACCCAAATACAAAGAATTACAGTAGTCCAAGCGTGAAGTAATAAAAGCATGAATAACCTTCTCCAAATCCTGGAATGACAAAAATGATTTGAGTTTGGAAATTAACCGCAATTGATAAAAACTATTCTTTACAACAGAATTAATTTGTTTGGTTAAACATAGTTCAGAGTCAAGAATGACACCAAGGTTCCTGACCTGAGAGGAAACTGAGGGGAAATGGTTACCCAGTTCCTTAATAAGACTATTTCTCATTTTTGGCGGGCCAAAGACAATAATTTCCGTTTTGTCCTCATTAAGTTGGAGGAAGTTAATCGATAACCATTCCTTGATGTCCCGAATGCAATCCATCAAGGTCTGAAAGGACTCACCAGCTTTCAATGGCTGATACAGCTGTGTATCATCAGCATAAAAATGGAATAAAACATTGTGCTTCCTAATAATATCCCCCAGCGGACGCAAATATAAGTTAAAAAGAAGCGGACCCAGAATGGAGCCCTGAGGTACTCCACAAAAAATAGGAGCAGAAGATGAAGAGAACTTGCCTATCTCCACAGAAAAAGACCTGTCTTTAAGATAGGAACTAAACCACTTTAAGGCTGTACCCTTAATACCGAATGAATGCTCTAAACGCCTAATGAGAATATTATGGTCTACAGTATCAAAGGCAGCTGTAAGATCAAGTAGGATCAATACAGCATTTTTTACCAGAATCAACTGCCATTAAAATGTCATTGAGTACTTTTAACAAGGCAGACTCTGTGCTATGATGGGCAGTAAAACCTGATTGAAAAGGTTCTAATAACTTGGCTGAATTTAAAAACAAATTTATTTGAGACAGCACGACTTTTTCTAAGAGTTTTGATAAAAATGTCAACTTAGAGACAGGCCGAAAATTATTAAGGCAACCCTCATCCAGACCATGTTTTTTAAGCAAAGGCTGAACAACCGCATGCTTAAAACTATTTGGGACTACCCCAGTGTTCAAAGATGAATTAATCAACACTTGGACACTGGGGCCAATTATAGGAAAAGCAGCCTTAATAATCTCTGAAGGAATGACATCAAGTGGTGTAGTAGTTATCTTCATCTTGTTAACCAGCTCGTAAAGATCTGTTAAAGAGACGTGCTGAAAATGATAAAAGTAAAGTGGACTAACCAACGAATTCAAAAGCTGATCTGAAATATGTAAAGTGAAGGATGAACGAATAAATGTCACTTTATCAGCAAAAAACTTTAAAAATTTCTCACAGAGTTCTGCCGAGATTTCCCCATGAAATTGGCAACTTGGATTAATTACTGAGTTTATCGTGGAAAATAAAATCTTAGGTCTGTGCGAGTTATTATCAATTAATTCAGAAAAGTATTTTGATCTAGCTAACTTAGCAGCATTCTGAAACATAATCAGACACTCTTTAAAGATCTCAAACGACACAGTTAAACGATCGCGCTTCCATCTCCTCTCCGCTTTACGACAAGCCTGTCTGAGGGAACGAGCATTGTCGTCCAGCCAATAATAAAGTTTTTGCTGTGGTTTCTTCAACTTCAGAGGGGCAATAGAATCTAAAATATCGGAACAGGCTGTGTAAAACAGAGAAAGTAAATCGTCAGGGCCGCAGGAAGACTCAGCATTCAATATCGACATTTCAACAGTATTAGATATATATTTCTCGCTAAACTGAGAGGCAATACGTGGGTCGATAAAGCGAGAAAAAGAGCCTGCAGGCGTCTTAACAACGGCAGAACTCATAACGGGGATCTTAAAAATAATGGGCTTATGATCAGAGAAGGAAGCATTTTCAACAAATACATTATCTACAGAGGTCCCATATGACATAATAAGATCAAGTGTATGACCACGTACATGTGTTGGTTGATTCATGTATTGTGTAAAACCAAATGAGTCTAGAACATTACGGAACTCAGCAACCAAGGGACGACCGGGGCAGCACACATGTACGTTAAAATCACCCAATAATAACATGCGATCATACAGCAGAACAACAGAAGTTAAAAATTCTGAAAAGTCACTTATAAATGCACTGTCAAAGTTGGGTGGCCTATAGATGAGAGCGCAGAGCAGAGCAGAGGATGCAGACTGTAATGCCGCACACTGTACTTCAAATGACGAGTAGCTCTGAACAGAAACTGAAAGAATTTTAAGTGATTGTTTAAAAACCATAGCAACGCCACCACCCCTACCAGCAGACCTAGGGGTACTAATGAAACAGCAGTTCGGCGGACAAAGTTCATCAAAAACTGACAACTCACCAGCACTGGCCCAGGTCTCTGTCAGAAATAAAATATCCAAGTCATGTCTGGTTAGAAAATCATTTAGGATAAAAGTTTTGTTGCATATGGATCTAGCGTTAACTAGGGCCATATTCAAAGGAGGCTGTGATGACAGAGGCAAATCCAGATGAACAAAATCCAGTTGGCGTAAATTTTGACAGTTCACTCCTCTCCGGCGAATCCGTACTTGCGGAGGAGCAGAGTATGTAGATGACTGAGAAAAGTCCGGGAAAACAGACAGATGAAAAGCATATCTATATTCCCATGAGCGCCGGATCAGATGAAGACCCTCAAAGTTCATGGTATCCAAGGCAAGCTCCGTCGAAGAATTGATTGCCCGTCTGATTCTCACTCGAACACCACCACGGCAACCTCTCTTCCTGCGGCGCTTCCTACGAGCTGGAACGCAGCAAGGAAGCCGGCGAGCGCACTCCACCTCAGGTTGGTTGAACGAGGATCGACAACGAGAATGCAGAACAGGACAACAATCACGGTAATCTCCCATACAGCTTTGGATGTTGAGCAAGGCTTGACGATCGTAGGTCAGCACTGAGACTACATGGTCCCAGTGCAACACCATGCATAAAACAAACACTATTGATGCCAGACGAACAGGTACCACAGGTACAACAAACTGAGACAGACGAGGAAGACGGCAAGCCGGGTACACTGGCGCCATCTTTACATTGAGATGCCCCAAGGGTGCTCTCGTAGAAGTGATGATGTCTACAACTGACTGTGGTAGATCACCTAGAACCTCTGCGTCCCGTCCAGGGACCAGACATGAAGTTTCAAACAGTCTAGTGCCACACGGTGCCCCGTCCCTGAGAGAGGCACTGAGGAAGTCCTCCCTCAGAGGAATGGGCCAGGGAGGGGCTGTCGAGAGGAGTATTAGTTCAGGGAACCAGGTCCAGTTGGGCCAGTAAGGGCCAACTAGCAAGTCCTGCTCCTCTTCCTCCCTGACTTTGCACAGTAGCTGTGCGATAAGGCTCACTGGGGGAAAAGCATACTTGCGGAGGCCCCGGGGCCAGCTGTGGGCCAGTGCATCCGTGCCAAGGGTCCCATCGGTCTGGGAATGAAACAACTGGCAATGGGACGAGTCCGGAGAGGCAAACAGATCTATCTGTCTGGCCCCGAAGTGGTCCCATATCAGCTGGACCGCCTGGGGATGGAGTCGCCATTCTCCCGAGGCCACAATTTGTCGTGAGAGCTCGTCGGCGGCACGATTGAGCAGGCCAGGGATGTGAGTGGCACGAAGCGACCTCAGATGCTTCTGACTCCATAGGAGGAGGTGGCGAGCTAGTTGTGACATGCGACGGGAACGTAGACCACCTTGACGGTTGACGGTTGATACTCATCGGTCGCAGTGTTGTCCGTACGAACCAGTACATGCTTGCCGAGCAGTGTCATCTTGAGTCTCAAAGCAAGGTGTACCGCTAACATCTCGAGGCAGTAGATGTGCCAATGCAGGTGGGACCCCTTCCAGATCCCAGCTACTGAATGCTTGTCGTACGGCCCCCCAGCCAGTGTTGGAGGCATCTGTGGAGGCCACAGCGTGCCTGGACGCTTGCTCTAGGAGCACTCCAGCCTGGATAAATGAAGGGTCTGAGCAGGGGCTGAAGGGTTGGCGGCAGGCCGGGGTGATTATCACACGGAGCGTGCCGCTCTGCCATGCCCACCTTGGGACTCGGTTGTGAAGCCAGTGCAGAAGTGGTCTCATATGAAGAAGGCCGAGCGGCGTGACTGCGGCTGTCATATGCCCCAGGAGCCACTGTTCTGCTCTTGGTAGAATTCAGGCAGTTTAGCACCGACCAGACACATTGGACATGTTAGACCGAGTCCAGCTCCATACTGAGAAAAGAGATCCTCTGCACTGGGGCGAGTTTGCTCTTCTCCCAGTTGACCTGAAGACCCAACTGGCTGATGTGCTGGAGCAGCAAATCCCTGTGTTTGCACAACTGCTCCCGAGACTGCGCTAGTATCAGCCAGTCGTCGAGATAGTTGAGGATGCGAACGCCACGCTCTCTCATGGCAGCGATGGCTGCCTCTGCGACCTTCGTAAAGACACGGGGGGACAGGGCCAGCCCGAAGGGTAGGACTTTGTACTGATACGCCTGACCCTCGAAACGCAGGAATGGCCTGTGTCGCGGCAGGATGAAGACATGAAAGTACGTGTCCTTCAGGTCGATCGCCTTTAAACCAATCTTGGGGACGGATGCATTAGAAAATGCGCTTCTGCCTTAGCATTCTGAACGGGAGCTTGTGAAGGGCCGGTTCAGGACGCGCAGGTCCAAGATTGGTCATAACCCACCACTTTGGGTACAATGAAGTATGGACTGTAGAAGCCGGTCTTTATATCGGCCACTGCCACCGGCTCTTCACAAAGAAAATTAGTGTCCTTAAAGGTTGGATTTTTCCTGATTTTTTTAATTAAGGCATTAAGATCAATTTCCAAAAGATGATTTTTTTATTCCTCTTTTTAGGCAACTTTAGCATGGGTGTGTTCACTTATGCACAGCACTGCACTGTATATAATTGATGATTGATAAAGATAAAGGTCCTACTAGCTACCGAACTTCAGTAAATGTAGCTTACTGAAACTTATTTTACCTTAGATTCTGATCCATCCAAAATCATTCCTTGACACATAAAGTTTTATGATAATTTGATTGACTTTTTACAGCTTTGTAGCCTGTTTTATTCACATCCTCAAGTGTCACGCTGCGAATAATGATGTTCTTCCTCAGTGTTTCTGTCTTGATTTCCAGCACAAATAACTAAACATTCTTAAATCAAGATACATTTACTGGAGAAGAAGAATGACTAAGGCTTGTTTTCTGAAACATGTCAAAATCAATAGAGCTGTTGCCTAGAATAACAAATATCTGCCATAAAATAATCTTGTTTTCCCTTTGAATTAAGATTATTTGTCTTGCCACAGATTAGTTCTTAAGCACACACTCCCATAGTTTTGAGTTGTTCTCGTCTAGTAAATGTATCTTGATTAAGGGAATAAAGCCTGTTTTGCAGTGTTAGACTGAGCCTCATGCATGTGTTTTTCTAGCGGCTCTAAAGACGACAGTGTCTCACTGCAGGACAGATATAAGCAGATAAAGTGAGTTACACAAGCCGTCAGTCTGAGGTTTGATCGCTCGCACAGATCTGGCTACGGACAGGCACACTTTAAGACTGGACTCGGTCCAGGAGCGAAGCAAACACGTAATTCACCTCAGCATTGGCAAGACAAAGCAGTCGAGAGACGAGACGCATCGAGCACGTTCTGAAGGACGCGACCCAACGCTGAGCTTCATTACCGGCCCTAATGATGTCCAGAAGTTCAAAATCAAGTCAAGAGCAAGGCTGGCGTGAAATATGCGCCACATTAATATCTCTGCTGTATTTTAGGGCTGTATGACAGACCCAATCCTTCACAACCCCATTCCTTTAAAGCATTAGCTCACTTCAGAATTAATTAATTAATTTACTCTAATCCACGTCATCCAAGATGTTCATGTCTTTCTTTCTTCAGTCGTAAAAGAAATTAAGTTTTTTGAGGAAAACATTCCAGGCCAAACCAGCGGCCATTTTATAAAAATAAAAACATTTATATACTTTTTAACAACAAATGCTCGTCTTGGCTGTGATGCGTCACACATTACGTAATCACGTTGAAAGGTCACGCGTGTCGATGGCGGAAGAACAGACCCAGTGTTTACAAAGCCATCGTGCAAAGACTAAAGCCCTATTCGCACGGGATTAGTATTACCTGGTGACCTCTAGTAATTTGTAATAATCGCAGAGTTTGTCTGAGATCTAAATTCCGTGCGAATCGGCCATGTCTGTAATTTGTAAAGTAAAAATTCCCCCGCAAATGACCCACTATATTTCTCCGAACACCGAGATCCTGTGATAATATCAGTCCCGTGCGAATCCGCATATCTGTGATTTGGCCGGATCGTATATCATTTTTTCAAGGTTTTTGTTTCATGAGCGCCTTTCTATCCATCTTTCACGAATAATGGAGGCTGGTTTGGAGTGTTTTGATAGTATTTTGGGTGCTGGGTCATATCGCTATACACAACTACACAATTTGCAGTAAGTGAAAGCTGAAAATCATCAGAAGAGCAAAAGAGCCGAACTTTATTCTGTTTATGATATATCATACAGCTAGACCGATAACGAAAAGACATTTCCAAGCAATAGCCTATTGACGTCATCTCCGGGAGATAAGTCAGTAAATTTGAGTACAATCACAGGCTTGGGTTATCCCGTGCGAATGCGCCACATGAAATTCAGAGTGTGGGGGGGTAATTTCTAAATCGCACGAGGTCCCCAGATAATACTGATCCAGTGCGAATAGGGCTTAAGTCAAACGCCCTTAGTAAAATAAATAAATAAAAGGTAAAACAACGATGTGGGATGATTTTGAAGTTGGAGGAGAAAATGAAGAGTTTTTCCCCATCCTACATTTCTGAACCAGAACACGCGTGACCTTTCAACGTGATTAGGTGATGTGTGTCTCATCACGGCAGTGCAAGACCAGCATCTGTGGTTAAAAAGTACATTGTAACGTTGTCAGTCCGAGGATGAAGAACTGTGACATATAAATGTGTATTTTGTTATAAATGTCGCTGGTTTGTCTAGATCAGATCGGCTGGATCGAGTCGAGACTTTGAAGCTGCACTGAAACTCACATTAACCCTTCGACCCGTTGGACTGAAGTCACTATATGGAGAAAATCCTGGAGAGTTTTCCTCAAAAACCTTCATTTCTTTTCCACTGAAGAAAGAAAGACATGAACATCTCGGATGACGTGGAGGAGAGTAAATGATCAGGAGATTTTGATTCTGAAGTGAACGACTCCTTTAATCTCACCTTTATTCTCTTCTATCCCGTCAGTGAGACTCAAGAACCTTCTGGGATTGATAGGAAAATACTGAGATTAAACTGGGAATCTTGACAGTTGCTACTACTAGTTCAGTTCAGTTCAAGTTTATTGTCATATGCATATTAGTACAGAGTACCACAGCAATGAAATACAAAGTGCCTTAGCACTCTCTCAGCACCAGTCAATAAATAATTAAAATAAAATTTAAACTTAAACATCTGCTCAAACCTCAACCCTCCTTCCTCTTGTACTATCGTTCAGTAGCCTTACAACCTGTGGGTAAAAACTGTCCCTAAAACGTGATGTGCGCGTTGGGATGCTCTGCAAACGTCTCCCTGATGGAAGCTGGGAGAAGAGATTATGTGCCGGATGACTAACATCCTGTATAATACCAAGTGCCTCCTTTGTGCTGCGTTTCCAATAAATGTTTTGGAGCGATTCTAGTGGAACCCCAATAATTTTGGATGCAGTTTTAACCACCTTTGTCAATAGATTTAATTCCCGTGAAGTAGCCCTGCCAAACCACACTGTAATATTACCTGTCAATATGCTCTCAATTGTACAACGGTAAAAATTTTGTAAAATGTGGAGTGACATACCATATTTATTGAGACACCGCAAGAAATAAAGCCTCTGATGTGCCTTCTTAATGGTATAAGTGATATGAAAAGACCATAGAAGGGAATCTGAAATATGGATGCCTAAAAACTTAAAAGTGTTAACAATTTCGACTGCAGAGTTATTAATGTAGACAGCTGCATGTGTGGGTTTATTTCTTCTAAAATCTATGATGACCTCCTTAGTTTTCCCCACATTAAGGGACAGATTATTTCTTCGGCACCACATGATCAAATTACTCACTTCATCCTATAGGCAGTTTCATTATTGCTGTCAATGAGTCCTACCACAGTAGTATCATCTGCAAATTTTACAATTCTATTTGTGGGATGTTTTGCAATACAGTCATAGGTGTACAGACTATATAATAAAGGACTAAGACAGCAAGCTTGAGGTGCTCCGGTATTTAACACTATAGAGGCTGAGTATGTAGTGGCTACTCTAACTGTCTGGGGACGGCCTGTTAGAAAGTCCTGTATCCACCTGCAGATGGGATTACAGAGGTCCAGGTCTAACAGCTTAGATATTAAAATAGAAGGTCTGATGGTATTGAAGGCACTGCTATAGTCAACAAACAGCATCCTGACATACGTATCCCTACCCTCTAGATGTTGTAGTGCAGTATGTACAACCAAAGATACAGCATCGTCCACAGCTCTATTTGATCTATATGCAAATTGTAATGGATCAGTAAAGACAGGAATGCAGTTGTTAATATATGATTTCACAAGCAGCTCAAAGCACTTCATAACCACCGAAGTCACAGGTCATACAGGTGGCAGTTGTTTTTCTAGGCACAGGAATTATGTTAAGTTAAAACAGATGCAAGTTGTCTATAACATGTCCTTAAGACTCGCGGAGTAATGCCATCAGGTCCAGCAGCCTTACCTATTTTCACAGCTTTAAAAACTTTACATATATCAGTAACTGAGACCTGGTATGCTTGACTGCCGGAAGCGTCCCCATCGGGAGATAATATGTCTGTGTGTGCGTTCACGTATGAAGGTACTTTAACATGCACATCACCAGTAGGAGATGTTCCCTGCGTCAGTGCTTCAGCAGCGCATTCAAAACGTGCATAAAAATTGTTCAAGTCGTCTGGGAAAGAAACAGAGCTTGTTATGACGCCGCTGGGTTTGGCCTTATAACTAGTGACCGCTTGTAGGCCTTGCCAAACACGCCTTGAGTCCCCTTCAGAACAATACCTCTCTATCTTATCCCGATGCTGTTTTTTAGCCGACTTGATTGCATTCCTAACCTCGTATCTCGCGCTCTTATAACGAGCATCATCCCCAGATTTAATACTAGTTTCAGAGAACATTCAAAAGTAACGTTCACATAATGTTTGAAGAATGATACAGTGTTCACATCACGTTTAGAAACAACATTCAGATTCTTGGAACATATATACGATAAATAGATTTTGGAAAATGTTTGTAACCAAATAGTTTTAAAGAACATTGACTTCCACTGTATAGAGAATAAACTCTGAGACATTCCTCTAAATATCTTCTTTGTCCTCCAGAGAAGAAAGAGAGGCTTGAGATGAACGAGAACTCGATCCGCTGGAGATTTACAGCCGTGACACTGAGATGTCAAAGTTCATGCAGGGTTCAAAACTAAATCTATTTCCTCATTCACTGATGATGTTCTCCTTCATCCAACAACCGCGAGTGAGTGAGGATTCAAGTTTTGTCTTGTAATCATGTGTGAATGTTTTATGTTTTCTGATTAAATTACTGAAAATGAATTTGGATAATATTTTCCTTTTATTGTGCTGTAATATCACTGATATTAGACCGAACTCTATTGAGCTCCAGAGAGAAAAGCAAGGCTTCGTCTGAGATGAACATTACAAATATTCTGTGAGATTATTGATCCGTTGTGTCCTTTAACATGACTTACACAAGGATTCCTGAACAACAGATGTGGCTGATCCAGAAACTCGTGTAAATCATCTTTTTCTGCTTTGCCTTTATTCTTGGTTCCAGATAATTAGGATTTTAATGTGTTTAAGGCGTGTGTCCCCTGTCCTTGACCTCTGCCGTCCCTGTAAAACTGCACTTACAGTCTCCATTCTGGCATTTCCACACAGATAATGTTCTCTATGAATCCAGCGAACTTGTAAAACTGTTTACAGGTTGTATAAGAGTGTGTTGGGCTGAAGCTAAAGCTCAGGGAACCTTCAGTACGGTAACACACTTTCAGGACATCCTTAAAGACGGAAGGTTTATGGGACATTTCTGATTTGGTCTATAAAAGCTTCATTTAATTTAGAACAAAAGACAAGCAGAAGCAAATTCTCTTTTATTTTTATGAGGACAGTTTATCCAAAAACCAGTCGTTGGCTTCGTTTATTCACGCTAGTGTCGTTCCAAACCCGTGACTGTGTTTCTTCTGTGAGCCACAAAAGAAGAGGTTTGGAGAATGTCTCAGTTTTCTGTCTGTCAGTGTCCTGTGGAAATCAGTACACACACACACACACACACACACACACAACACACACACACACACACACACACACACCACACACACACACACACACACACACACACACACACACACACACACCACACACACACACACACACACACACACACACACACACACACACACACACACACACACACACACACACACTCACACACACACACACACACACACACACACCACACACACACACACACACACACACACACACACACACACACACACACACACACACACACACACAAACAACACACACACACACACACACACACACACACACACACACACACACACACACACACACACACACACACACACACACACACAACACACACCACACACCACACTCACACACACACCACACACACACACACACACACACCTCACACACACACACACACCACCACACACACACACTCACACACACACACACACACACACACACACACACACACACACACAAACACACCACTCACACACCACACACACACACACACACACACACACACACACACACACACACACACACACACACACACACACACACACACACACACACACCCCACACACACACACCACACACACACACACCACACACACACCACACACACACACACATAACTGGATCACTCACTCACACACCACACACACACACACCACACACACACACACACACAACACCAACACACACACACACACACTCACACACACACACACACACACACACACACACAGACCACACAACAACAAATAACCTGTATATCAATCATCCCACACACACACGAACACACACATTTCACAAACTAAACACACTCACACTAAAAACACACTCACACATCACCACACACACACACACACACACACACACAACCACTCACACACACACACACACACACACACACACACACACACACACACACACACTCACATACACACAAACACACACACACACACACACACACACACACACACATAACTGTATCACTCACTCACACACACACACACACACACACACACACACACACACACACACACACACACACACACACACACACACACACACACACACATACACACACACACACTCACACATACAGACAAACGCACACACACACACACACACACACACACACCACACACTCACACACACACATAACTGTATTACACACACACACACACACACACACACACACACACACACACACACACATAACTGTATCACTCACACACTCACACACACACACACACATGATAAATAATTTTTTTGTAATGTTTTAATTGCGCTGATAAAAAGATGTGAAGTTGATCCCTGACAGACTGACACTGTGTGGAGACTCAGGAGGATCTTCAGGAGAATAAATACATCAGGCTTCGATTCATAAAGACTGAGAGTCTCATCATCAGTGTGTCTCAGGATAATCTTTAAAAACCGTTAAAGGCCTAATAGCTCCATCCATCTTCAGCGCGGAGGAAATATGTAGACGAGAGCGTTAATCATGATCAGACGCTGAGGAGAGAGTAATAGTGGAGAGCTGGAGCCTAAGAGATATGAGCTGGACACTTGCAGAAGAGTTATGAAGAGATTATAACCTCAGTTCTCCAGTGCGTCTCTGAACACGCTACGGCTAAAAGTTTCCAGAGTTCTCATCATGAATCAGGATCTTCTCCAGATCAGTCGTCATGCGGTGCGCTTCACATTAAAGGATTAGTTCACTTTAAAAAAAACTTTAGCTGATAATTTACTCCCCCGCATGTTATCCAAGATGTCCATGTCTTTCTTTCTTCAGTCGAAAAGAAATGAAGGTTTTTGATGAAAACATTCCAGGATTTGTCTCCATATAATGGACTTCAATGGGACCCAAACGGTTCAAGGTCCAAATGACAGTTTCAGTGCAGCTTCAAAGGGCTTTAAACGACACCAGAGATGAATAAGGGTCTTATCTAGCCAAACCATCGCTCATTTCAAAAATAAATATTACAGTTTAAGTTTTATAAGCACAAATGCTCGCCTTGCTCTGTTCTGTGATGCGCGTTCATGACTCTCCTGTTCGAACTCGTTCATCAAAATGAATGAATCTTTTTTCAGTCATTTTGTTCATTTCGTTCGTTGAATGAACGAAATGACTCAAAAAAAGATTCGTTCATTTTGATGGTTTGGCTAGATGTGACCCTTATTCGTCGTCTGGTGTCGTTTAAAGCCCTTTGAAGCTGCACTGAAACTGTCATTTGGACCTTGAACCGTTTGGGTCCCATTGAAGTCCATTATATGGAGAAAAATCCTGGAATGTTTTCATCAAAAACCTTCATTTCTTTTCGACTGAAGAAAGAAAGACATGGACATCTTGGATGACATGGGGGAGAGTAAATTATCAGCAAAAGTTTTTTTAAAAGTGAACTAATCCTTTAAGAGGGAAATGTAAGATTAAGAAATGAATGGATTATCACTCAGAATGAGAATGAAAGTTTGACTGGATAAATTGAAACACATTTATACTTCTGTCTGCATGTTTGTCTCACTCTATATATAAATGCCTCATTCATTCATTCATTCATTCATTCATTCATTCATTCATTCATTCATTCATTCATTCATTCATTCATTCAATTCATTAATTAATTAATTATCATTCATCATCTCATTCATTCATTCATTCATTCATTCATTTATTTATTCATTCATTCATTCAATCAATAATTCATTCTTTCATTCACTCACTCAGTCAATTATTAATTAATTCATTCATTCATTCGTTCGTTCACTTATTCATTCATTCATTCATTCATTCACTCACTCACTCATTCATTCATTAATTCATTTATTCATTCATTCAATCAATCAATAATTCATTCATTCACTCACTCAGTCAATTATTAATTAATTAATTAATTCATTATTCATTCAATCAATAATTCATTCATTAATTCACTCATTCATTCATTAATTCATTCACTCATTCATTCATTCATTCATTCATTCATTCACTCACTCACTCATTCATTCACTCATTCATTCATTCATTCATTCATCACTCACTCATCTCATATCATTCATTCATTCATATCATTCATTCATTCATTCATTCATCCATTCATTCATCATTCATATCACACACACACACCATTTATTCACTATTAAAGGGATAGTTCACCCGAAAATGTAAACTCTGTCAGTAATTACTCTCCCTCATGTTGTTCAACCCTGTAAGACTTTCGTTCATCTTCGGAACACAAATGAAGATATTTGTGATTAAATCTGAGAGCTGGGTCACTTCTCCATAGGCTTCTAAGGGACTGAAACTTGCCAACTTGCGAGAATACTTTTTGAAATAATAGCGATTTTATTCAAGTATTGATTTCCTTCTCTGTCGGCCTCGAGTGAGTTCTCGTAGTGTAACAGCGCAGCGCTTCTGTGTTGTACGTCATACGCAGGCTCATATTGGCCGACGCTGGTCATGTGTGTGTGATGCGTGTGACGTTTAACCAGAAGCGTTACGCAATTACACTACGTGAATATCTCGAGGCCAACAGAGCAACAAATGAATTGGACTACTTTAACGATTTCTTTAATAATTTTTCTGGGCTGGCAAGTTTCAATCCCAAAGGGTATGGAGGAGTGACCCAGCTCTCAGATTTAATCACAAATATCTTCATTTGTGTTCCGAAGATGAACGAAAGTCTTACGGGGTTGAACAACATGAGGGAGAGTAATTACTGACAGAGTTTACATTTTGGGGTGAACTATCCCTTTAATAGTGAATAAATGTGTGATTAATTGATTGATTGAATGAATGAATGAATGAATGAATGAATGAATGAATGAATGAATGAATGAATGAATGAATGAATGAATGAATGAATGAATGAATGAATGAATGTAGCTGCAGTACCAAACGCTTCCACTAGAGGAACGGCATCTCTCATTCATTTACAATGCGCTTGTTTTTTCCCGCGAGGAGCTCAAGTGTGACTGTTTTTATCAGAACTATTTAACCTGTTCAAATCATTTCCATGTTTTTTTGTGTTCACATAGCAAGTGCCAAAACCTTTACCAAGTACCATTCCAATGAAGAAAAAAATTCTAACAAAAACCAAATGTAAAATTTTTCGACCGAAAAGCACCAGAGACCATGACCACTATTATCCCTGCTGCTGTCCATCTGCTATTATGTACACATGCTGCTTATCCGCCAGTTCAGTATGTATATTGTCTTTATTGATAACATAATCTATTTGTACTTCATAAACACAGTCCCCCGATCGCATCATAAAGATGTGCACAGCGAGGGCCGTCGTGCATGTCCCCGTCCCGGGTCAGAAGCTCAGGGTTTGATCAATAGCTCAGTGTGTGCTATAGGAGCACTCGAGGTAATGAACTGCCCGCGTGATATATGTAGCGCTGAAACACACTCTGCTACAGCAGCAGTTCTCAGATCAGCCGTTTCTCTTCCATCAGCCTCACACATGCACTGTGGAAACACAGTAAACTCTGTTATCATTTTATCAGGTCTTTAACATCGAGTGTTTAGTTCTTCTACCGTAACTTCGAGAGGACATTGCCAGAACATTCCCTGTCAGCCTGAATACTCCTGAAAGTTAATTACAAACTTTTGCAAATGTAAACTTTTAGCATGTCAGATGATTCATAATAAACACAGAAACAATTGATGACTTTTTGTTATGCTAATGTCCCTTCAGCTGAAAAGCAGCAGATGTTCTTTATAGAGCTTCTCGGTTCTGTTTGTCCTGGATATTCATCATCAGTGTTTACAGTACTACTGTATATGAGCATGAGTGTTTACAGTACTACTGTATATGAGCATGAGTGTTTACAGTACTACTGTATATATGAGCATGAGTGTTTACAGTACTACTGTATATATGGGCATCAGTGTTAACAGTACTACTGTATATATGAGCATGAGTGTTTACAGTACTACTGTATATGAGCATGAGTGTTTACAGTACTACTGTATATATGAGCATCAGTGTTTACAGTACTACTGTATATATGAGCATGAGTGTTTACAGTACTACTGTATATGAGCATGAGTGTTTACAGTACTACTGTATATGAGCATGAGTGTTTACAGTACTACTGTATATGAGCATGAGTGTTTACAGTACTACTGTATATGAGCATGAGTGTTTACAGTACTACTGTATATATGAGCATGAGTGTTTACAGTACTACTTTATATATGGGCATCAGTGTTTACAGTACTACTGTATATGAGCATGAGAGTTTACAGTACTACTGTATATGAGAATAAGTGTTTAGAGTACTACTGTATATATGAGCATGAGTGTTTACAGTACTACTGTATATATGAGCATCAGTGTATATGAGCATCAGTTTTTACAGTACTACTGTATATATGAGCATCAGTGTTTACAGTACTACTGTATATATGAGCATGAGTGTTTACAGTACTACTGTATATGAGCATGAGTGTTTACAGTACTACTGTATATATGAGCATGAGTGTTTACAGTACTACTGTATATATGAGCATCAGTGTTTACAGTACTACTGTATATGAGCATAAGTGTTTACAGTACTATTGTATATATATGAGCATGAGTGTTTACAGTACTACTGTATATATGAGCATGAGTGTTTACAGTACTACTGTATATATGAGCATGAGTGTTTACAGTACTACTGTATATATGAGCATGAGTGTTTACAGTACTACTGTATATATGAGCATGAGTGTTTACAGTACTACTGTATATATGAGCCTGTATATATGAGCATGAGTGTTTACAGTACTACTGTATATATGAGCATGAGTGTTTACAGTACTACTGTATATATGAGCATGAGTGTTTACAGTACTACTGTATATATTAGCATGAGTGTTTACAGTACTACTGTATATATGAGCATGAGTGTTTACAGTACTACTGTATATATGAGCATCAGTGTTTACAGTACTACTGTATATATGAGCCTGTATATATGAGCATGAGTGTTTACAGTACTACTGTATATATGAGCATCAGTGTTTACAGTACTACTGTATATATGAGCCTGTATATATGAGCATGAGTGTTTACAGTACTACTGTATATATGAGCATGAGTGTTTACAGTACTACTGTATATATGAGTGTGAGTGTTTTCAGTACTACTGTATATATGAGCATGAGTGTTTACAGTACTACTGTATATATGAGCATGAGTGTTTACAGTACTACTGTATATATGAGCATCAGTGTTTACAGTACTACTGTATATATGAGCATGAGTGTTTACAGTACTACTGTATATATGAGCATGAGTGTTTACAGTACTACTGTATATATGAGCATCAGTGCTTACAGTGGTACTCTATATATGAGCATCAGTGTTTACAGTACTACTGTATATATGAGCATCAGTGTTTACAGTACTACTGTATATATGAGCATCAGTGTTTACAGTACTACTGTATATATGAGCATGAGTGTTTACAGTACTACTGTATATATGAGCATCAGTGTTTACAGTACTACTGTACATATGAGCATAAGTGTTTACAGTGCTACTGTATATATGAGCATCAGTGTTTACAGTAATACTGTATATATGAGCATCAGTGTTTACAGTACTACTGTATATATGAGCATCAGTGTTTACAGTACTACTGTATATATGAGCATGAGCTCTCGCCCACATTACAGCATATACTAATATTAAACTATCGAAGCTTCACTGTACAATATGATTGGGATTTTAACTGTAAAAGACTGTAAGAATGCTGTGGTGTCAAACATGCACAGTTGGTGCAATAAAGCACTTGTTTGTATGGGATATATAATATTTCATATTATTTAAGCTCCTGGAAGCTCATCAGTTTGACAGAATTTTCTACATTAAAGTGAATTCAAAATACTTTATTTAACATTTTCTTGTATTGAAATAGTTTTTTTCCTACTCCTCAGTTCTTCAGGCTCTTCCTGATTCCGGCTGTCATCTTTGGGATATCTGAAGATCAGGTTTTTCCTGTCAGGTATTGTTAAACACATTTTACACACGAGGAAATCCAAATGTTTCAAGAAGGTCCAAGCATTAAACGGGAGATATCATGAAAATCTGACTTTTCCCGTGAATCTGCACATTTATAATATTACCAGCCCTTAATCTGCACGTTTATAATATTACTGGCCCATAATCTGCACGTTTATAATATTACAGGCTCTTAATCTGCACGTTTATAATATTACAGGCTCTTAATCTGCACGTTTATAATATTACAGGCTCTTAATTTGCACGTTTATAATATTAACGGCTCTTAATCAGCACGTTTATAATATTACTGGCCCTTAATCTGCACGTTTATAATATTACTGGCCCTTAGTCTGCACGTTTGTAATATTATCGGCTCTTAATCTGCACGTTTATAATATTACCGGCCCTTAATCTGCACGTTTATAATATTACCGGCCCTTAATCTGCACGTTATATAATATTACCGGCTCTTAATCTGCACGTTTATAATATTACCGGCTCTTAATCTGCACGTTTATAATATTACAGTTTACAGGCTCTTAATCTGCACGTTTATAATAATACCGGCCCTTAATCTGCACGTTTATAATATTACCGGCTCTTAATCTGCACGTTTACAATATTACCGGCTCTTAATCTGCACGTTTATAATATTACCGGCTCTTAATCTGCACGTTTACAATATTACCGGCTCTTAATCTGCACGTTTATAATATTACCGGCCTTAATCTGCACGTTTATAATATTACCGGCTCTTAATCTGCACGTTTACAATATTACTGGCTCTTAATCTGCACGTTATAATATCACGGCCCTTATTGTGCACTTTATAATATCACCGGCTCTTAATCTGGACGTTTATAATATTACCGGGGCCTTAATCTGCACGTTATAATTTACACGGCCCTTAATCTGCACGTTTATAATATTACCGGCTCTTAATCTGCACGTTTAATATTACCGGCTCTTAATCTGCACGTTTATAATATTACCGGCCCTTAATCTGCACGTTTATAATATTACCGGCTCTTATATGCACGTTTATAATATTCTCACGGCTCTTAATCTGCATGTTTATAATATTACCGGCTCTTATATCTGCACGTTTATATATTACCGGCTCTTAATCTGCACGTTTATAATATTACGGCTCTTAATCTGCACGTTTGTAATATTACGGCCCTTAATCTGCACGTTTATAATATCCCCGGCTCTTAATCTGCATGTTTATAATATTACCGGCTCTTAATTGAAAACCTAAACAAATATCTTGAGTCTTTAGTTTGCACTTGAAGCTAATATAACACAGTCAATATAGCGCAAAAACGGCGGAAGATCGTTCCAAAGTCTAGGAGCAACAGCCTGAAAAGATCGGTCACCTCTAGTACGAAAAGGGTGGTGGCCTTTACACCGATTCTGATCCAAGACCTCAGGGCCGCACAGGATATAGGGCTGGATCAGATCACTGATGTAAAAAGGAGCCTGACCATGCAAGGCTCTGAAGACTAAATCAGAATTTAAATCCTATAGACACTGGCAACCAATGCAGTTCTTTTAGAATAGGGTATATATGAGTCCTCCTATTTGTACGGGTCAGAAGAATTCTGGCTGCACTAATTGCAATCGAGAGAGCTCCTTCTTGTTTAGACATAAGAATAAACTATTACAATAGTCTAAACGCGAAGACACCAAAGCATGATGATGAGCTCCAAATCATTTCGTGAAACCATACTTCTAAGTTTAGATATGTTCCTTAAAGGGCACCTATTATGGCATTTAAAATGTTTTAATATTGTTCTGGGAGTCCCCAACAACAGTTTTACATGCATGCAATGACAAAAAACACTTTTGTTGTCTTATAATATGCATTTATTTTACCTGATTTGCTCACCGACTCCCAAATGATTCGAGCATGAGCATGCTACAAAACCATAAAAGCAACAATTATTAATAATACTTACAGGTTGTGATTCGGAGGAGGAAGCCGATCCAAATAAACTTGGTATTGAACCTTCCTTCAGTCTCAGCCGACTCGTGAATCCACACTTGAAAGCATTTATGTTTGTAAAGGAATCGTCATTAAAATGATGCTAACACCACAAGGTTCGGGTACAGTTGTAAATATAAACTCTAGCCACTGATTCTTCTCATGCTCGTCTCTCGGCAGTGAAAAAAGTTCGCTTTTGATTCGCACTTCAGAACACAGTGTCTCGTCGACATGATGTTTTCTAGTTTCACTGGGGTCTGCAGAGAGTTATGACTTAGCCATTTTTTTAGTTGGACGAGACACAGGAGCAAGGAGTTTAGCTTGCAGATCTCAGACGCCTTAAAGGAACAGTAAAGTTGAATATCATCAGCAAATAGGTGGAAAGAAACATCACTGAACCTCTGTATGATCTTTCCCAAAGGGATCAAATACAACAAAAATAAAACAGGACCCAAAACAGAACCTTGAGGCACTCCACACACCAAATCCGCAGACTCAGACCTAATTTGGTTAGCTGTAACACTGAAGGGACACACACACACAAAAATATGAGAACACACACACAAAAACAATGCATTTTTACGCACACCCATAAAGGTGCAAATTTGACAAGCTATAATAAATAATCTGGGGGGAATTTTGAGCTGAAATTTCACAGACACCATAGATTTATATTACATCTTGTGAAAAGGGGCATGATATGTCACCTCTTATACGTTGCCAATGCAACATAGCTCTTGTAATTGTAACTATAGCATTTGTTGCAATAAGGATACAATTACAGCGTGATATAATAACAGAAGCTGATATAATAAACAGACCATTGATGTAATTGAATAAACTGGGCTTCAGTCATATTGTGCTGTTCAGTTTCATCCACCCAGAAAACAAGTCAAACTCAACGTCAAATTGAAATTGAATTTATTATTAAAGGATAGCCTCTTGAGATGCCTTATCTCATTTTTAAGAGGGTCATATAAACACAAATACAGAATACAAAAGACAAATTATAAGCAAAAAACATACATTTTGATACAATTTAGATAGAAATCCTCTGAGATTCGAGTCTCCTGTTAATTCAGAGCTGATTCTGGAAGAGATAAATCAGCGTGTGTGTGATTGGATGGAGCAGGAGATGACCGGACACGACAGAAGCTGTTTAAATCTCTCACACACATCAAACCTCACGGGTGTCCTTACCCCGAGCGCTCTGATTACACGAGCAGATGTGCGGGAGGAGAACCGGCTTCTGGCCGGATCAGGGAAGAGGACAGAGATAGTGTTAGTTTAGGATCTGAACACACACAGAAACAGCCGTGTTGCTCTAGAGCCGCTAGAGACTTAACTAAAGAAAATACTGCTCTGCTTCTAGTCTATAAAATATGAAATATTAATCTCCACTCCCTCCAGATGCCCTAACACAATTTTTTTAAACCACTTACATTATAATCTGCGCCGTGGACATATATTCTTCCACATGGGCTCTATTAGTAAAACGGTTATTTTTGCCACTATTATGATTTATGGCCCTCATTATAAGTTGCTTTGCCTATGTCTGTTTGTGTGATTTTGTTTGTAAACCTTCTAGCAATAGTTTTATAACACTATAACAACAATGCATTTTACATTTCACAAGTTTTATACATTTCACAGAGACATTATAACATCAGAAACATGTAAGCTGGAAACTTCTCTACAAACATCTGCACCCGAATCAGATTCTACATTCTCTTACAGGAATTATAAATCAATCCCCGCTTCATAACACTCATCTGAAGACATTAGTGAATGACACACATGAACCTCTGCTGATGTGATATTAATAACTACACCCTCCAGATGACCTCTTTTATCTGTACATATTTTTAAACCACTTATATTATAATTTCTTCAGCAATAGTGTCGTGGGCCGGATCCGGGCCGGACTGAAGTATGTTGCTGTCTGCATTAGGGACATGCATTCTTCTATTCAGCTTTACCCAATATTGCAAGTAAAACTGGTATTTTTGCCAGTGATATGATTTATGCACCTTATTACAAGTCACTTTGACACTAAACAGCCCATTTGTTCCCTTTGGCACGTACTTTTATTCTAAACCTGCCATGATGTCCCGTTCAGAATATTACAAAGTGTTCCTGAACTCCTGATGGAGAAGAGAAGAGAAGAGAAGAGAAGAGAAGAGAAGAGAAGAGAAGAGAAGAGAAGAGAAGAGGAGAGGAGAGAAGAGAAGAGAAGAGAAGAAGAGAAGAGAAGAGAAGAGAAGAGAAGAGAAGAGAAGAGAAGGAAGAGTAGGAAACGTCCTCTGAGGAGGACAGGTGTGATGGATGGAGGTCAGAGGTCAGAGCCATGACCTTTGACCCGCCCTGACCCCACACCTGCAGTAAAACACCAGCCGGATCAGGTTAGCGTGTCACGACGTTTAAAATCTTATGTTTATCCTTTCAATATATAAATATATATAATTTATTATATATATTATATATATATATATATATATATATATATAATATATATATATATATATACATATATAATATATATATATATATATATATATATATATATATATATATATATTTATATATATATATATAAAATTTTTTTTGGCAAAATAGGGGTTTGAGACAATGCACCCCTAGCCTATTACAACTGGGGCATGTTGTCACAAAGGGTCACGTGCTCATTGAACATTAATAACGCTATAAAATATGTATTTTTGCAGCCGATACTTTTGAAGCATGTCCCTTAAACGCAAAACTGACTTTAAAAAGCTAAAAGCTGTGACAACTAGCCCCGGTGCCCTGAGCAGCGGAAACACGCAGAGTGTGTGTGTGTGTGTGTGTGTAGAGAGAGAGAGAGAGAGGAGAGAGAGAGAGAGGCTGATGCAGGAGAGAGTCTCTGGATGCCTCGCGCGAGACACACGCGCTGCCGGTTCCGTGGATCTTCATCTTCATCATCCTCAT
Source organism: Chrosomus eos (assembly GCA_036326025.1). Lineage (NCBI taxonomy): Eukaryota > Metazoa > Chordata > Actinopteri > Cypriniformes > Leuciscidae > Chrosomus > Chrosomus eos. Next base: position 1,326,885 of record CM070824.1, on the reverse strand, counting down.
CTTCTTCATCAGTGTGTTTGCTCTGTGTTGTGAACTTCTGCTCCTGGATCGCGATGTTTGAACGCGACGGAAGAGCCGCGACGCGTCTGGAAAACACGCGCTCGAGCATGACGCGCGCGCTGCCCGTTCTCCTGTGCGTGTTCACGCTCATCAAAAGTAAGTCAAACAACGCGTTCGTGCTTTACCTTCAGTTACAGAGAAACGCGCTCGCTTCAGCTTTAGAAATGTCTTTTTCCTGATTTCTCTGTTTGTAGAATTGTGTGACAGCGTGTGTTGCTTTACTGTGATGATCATTGAAATGATGTGCTTTCTGCTTAAAACACTACAATTTCTGTTTGTTGTTTGTTTGTTTGTTGTTTGTTTGTTTGTTTGTTTGACTGGGTGCTTTTGAGTAAGACAGATTATACAGCTGAACTATACTAAAGATGCACCGTTTTTTTTTTTTTTTTTTTTTTTACTAAATTTTTAAGAAGTGTCATTAAAATGATGTGCACTCACATGAGATGAAGACTCAGAGATGAAGAGTTTTAGAAAAATCTGTTTTTATTCTACATGGTTGCTCCCTATTGAGGTCACGTGACCAGCCCTGTCATCCAGTTGAGTTACAACTATTCATGACAATCATAATGATATGTTAACTAGCTATAGTGTAGTACAAGACACTTTACAAATGTAAAAGTAGGCCTACTTTATAAGTATAAATATAAAACCTAATGATATACACAAAGTCTATAAAAACGTTAATTCAGACAGTTTTTAAAATATTTTAAACGGTGCAGGATTTTGCACCAGTTGCATTGCCCTGATTATTAAAGGGCACCTATTATGGCATTTAAAATGTTCCTAATATTGTTCTGGGATTCCCCAAAAACAGTTTTACATGCACGCAATGACAAAAAACACTTTTGTTGTCTTATAATATGCATTTATTTTTACCTGATTTGCTCACCGATTCCCTAATGATTCGTTTGACGACTCATTTTTACAAACCCCACCTTTGCTTGACGCTAATCTGCGGTGATTGGTCAGATGACCCAGTTATTGTTTGCCCAACACATAAACATATTGATAAAGCACTGCAGTACTACAAGGTATTGGTCTATTCTTTATGACAACTCCAATAACAACGACAAACATTTCACATATTTCAAAAGAACTGACATTGGAGTCTTGGAGGCCTAGAAGCTGCGCTGAGGTAACTCACACCACACACACACACACACACACACACACACACACACACACACACACACACACACACACACACACACACACACACACACACACACTCACACACACACACACACACACACACACACACACACACACACACGCTCACACACACACACACACACACACACACACACACACCACACACACACACACACAACACACACACACACACACACACACACACACACACACACGCTCACACACACAGCTTCTCACTCTTTCTGAATGACAGTGTTGATGGAGTTTAGATGACTTCTTATCTCTAAATATTGGATAAGATAAACATGGTTAAAAAGAGTTGAGGATCTGGCATTTTGTATGCTTTTAGTTTTAGTTGTATAAAAAACTCTGCTTGGTAGTTGAGTTTATAGTTAGACAATTATAGTGGCTTTATCATGACTATGGGTTACAGCACTGTAAAGTCAACATGTGATCAAAATGTTCAATTTATGTTTTTTTTATGGACTATTTCAGTGTTTATTGTAAATGGTTTATCGGTGCACATGATTATGGTGTTAATAATCTTGAATGAGAATAACAGCAGCTTCTGTTCTCTTCTCTGATGATGTGGGCGGAGCAACCTGTCACTCACATGAGATCAGCCAATAGCAAACCACAACCATCCAACCAGCCAATCAATTCCTCACAGACACAATCAAGCCCCGCCCACATTTGTTCTTGTTTAAGAAGTGTTTCACTCTGTATATTATATACATGTAACATATATCTTAATTAAAGGTGCTCTAAGCGATGTCACGCATTTTTAAGGCCAAAACATTTTTTGTCACATACAGCAAACATCTCCTCACTATCCGCTAGCTGCCTGTCCCCTGAACACACTGTAAACAAACGCGGTCTCTGCAGACACCCCAGGCTCCACAAACGGCTACAAAAACAAACTCTAGCGACCCATGCTACGAAACATAACAAACTGTTCCAGCCAATAACGACAAGAAGTGTTTGGGGGCGGGGTTTGAGGGGTTAGTGCGCAGATGAGGAGGAGGGAGGGTCTAGCTAGCCTCTGTTTTGTTTGACAATAGTTCGAACGTCAACAAGAAGTGATGTCACCCAGGATCGCTTAGGGAACCTTTAAAGGTACAATATGTAGGATTTTCCGCCACCAGGGGTCGCTAATAGGGGTGTAACGATACATGTATTCGTACTGAACCGTTTCAGTTCGAGGCTTCCGGTTCGGTACGCATACAAACCGAACGATTCCTTGGACCATTTTTCCTGCCGACAAAATTCGCACTGGCACGATCACGCTGGCAAGTGTAATGAAAGCGGAACGAAACTGCGCTAATCATTATGTGCTTGTATGGACCGTTTATCAGTTCGGGCCATCAACATCTGTGCAGCGCGAGCCGATCTCGATCAAGCGACACTGTTACTACACAGCGCTAAGAGATCCAGGTAAAGAAAACATTTGAATTCGCCACTGAAGTAATAACATCGCTGCGAGATCTAGAGAAAGATTCACATTTCTCCGTTATTAACCGTAGATCTCTAATAGATCAAACAGCGCTGACGTGGAAACCAGGAGAAACATTGTGCCGTGAATGAACTAGTAATAACGTTAGGCTTTACGTCCACAGACCAGCAACATTCACCATAGATTTAATATAGTAACACTCACTGTAGCCAGTTTGGCTGGAATAGTGAAATGCTTTCAAGTACTTCACACATCTTTTTCCAGCACTTCAAAACTCAAATATTATATAAATAAATATATATTTAAATGTTATTTTTAATGTGATGACCAAAACATTATTTGTTCATCCTTCAAAGATGACCCCCTTTTATAAACCTGAAAGTTTCAAGATGTAGGAAAACTCACACTTATTTAAAAAATATTTTTTCTTTTAACAAATATAAAATTTCTATGGCATTTCTTTCTTTTTGTTTTATCGAAAAGCGTACCAAACCGTGACTTTAAAACCAAGGTACGTACCGAACCGTGATTTTTGTGTACCGTTACACCCCTAGTCGCTAACCTCGATAACAAAGGCGTACAATAACAAAGGCGTATATTGATGACGTATATTCCATCATTAAGCGTAATTATGGATCTTGTCGTCAAGCTGATGGATTTTTATGGATGAGTGAATACACTGATGTGTTTAACATGACTGTGGTGAAGCAGGAGCGATTGCTAGACGTACACCAGCGCCACACGCAACGCCAGTCCCGCGGATATAAAGGAATAAGGACATTTCATTCTACCCAACTACACACAAGTGCTGAATTAATACTCACACAGGTCAGTTTATTAGAGGAATGAAGCTTGAGGTAACGCAGCGCTGTTTCACTCGCTCTAACAGTTACACTATCACACTAAACATTTGAGTGTGTTGAATGTTGTTAGTTGGGTTGTTTGTTGGCTGTATGAGACTAAGTAAGCTAGATCAACATTAGAATAACATACAGATCATATTCTAACATTTCATCATGTTGAACTAAATAACATTGATTAGTTTATGTACATTTGCTCTCCTGTCTAATAAAGTAAAGTTTTATAAACCTGAAAATAGAAATGCCATTTAAAATAAAGTTTAAAAAAGAGAACAGTGAGGAAAGTTAGAGCAGGGTGGATAGATAATGAACTGAAGGAGTGTATGCGAGAGAGGGATGAGGCTAAAAAAGTGGCAAATATTTCTACTTATGAGTCAGATTGGCAAGTATATCGAAAGTTGAGAAATTATGTATCTAAATTAAATATAAAGAAAAAGAAATTGTATTATAAAAATTATATTATAAAGGAGAAGTATAATAATAAGAAATTATGGAATGTCTTAAACAATATGTTGGGAAGGAAAGCTAAATCCATCCCAGCATTTATCGAATCAGAGGGTTATTTTATTACAAAGCCAATGGATATTGCCAATCACTTAAATCATTATTTTTGTGATAAAATCAATAAACTAAGGGGTGATATGAAACAAACTGAAAATATAAAAGCAGAGGTCTTAATAAGGAACAGCATTATGAAAGAAAAGAACTGCAATTTTCAGTTTGGTAATGTTACAGTGCAAAAGGTAGAAGAATTACTGTTGGAATGTAAAGAAAAACCGTCTGGTATAGACAATCTTGATTCTAAGTTGTTTAAATTTGTTGCTAGTTTAATTGCGGTCCCTATTACTCATATTTTAAATTTGAGCCTAAATAAAGGGGTGTATCCTCAGGCTTGGAAAACAGCAAAAATTGTACCATTATTAAAAAATTCATCTTCAACTTTCTGTGGACCCAACTGTAGACCGATCAGTCTGTTGCCTGCGTTGAGTAAATATATGGAGAAGATTGTTGTGGAACAAATTCAAAAATATTTTTCTGATCATAATTTGAGCACAGAATTTCAACATGCCTATAGAGCAGGTCATTCGACCAACACTGCCATGTCTCAAATGACAAATGACTGGCTAATAGCATTAGATAATAAAAAGTTAGCAGGAGCAGTACTGTTAGATTTTAGCTCTGCCTTTGATTTGATTGATCACAAATTTTTATTAAACAAATTGCATTGTTATGGTTTCAGCTCAACAGCAAAACTTTGGTTCCAGAGTTATTTAGGAAATAGGAAGCAAACAGTTTTTTTAATGGAAGTTTTTCACATGAAACAGCAGTTGACTGTGGTGTACCACAGGGAAGTTGTTTAGGACCACTCCTGTTTTCTATATATACAAATGACTTGCCGTTAGTCTTAAAAAAAGTAAAAATAGCTATGTATGCTGACGACTTGACTATCTATTCGTCACACAAAACTATTGAGGATCTTGAAATTGTGTTACTAAACTAAACTAAACTAAAGTCTGTAGTAGAGTGGGTTACAAATAATAAGCTAGTTTTAAATGTAGGCAAGACAAAAAGTATTGTTTTTGGTACCAGACACATGTTGTTGAGTGAACCCAAATTGAAACTAGTTATTAAAGATATGTATGTTGAGCAGGTACTACAGACGAGGCTTCTGGGTATTAAAGTTGACAACCATTTATCATGGTCCAAGCATATCTGTAAAGTTGTGCACAGGATGTGCAGTAGTCTTTTTATGGTGAGAAGGTGTTCTTACATGCTGCCTTTTAACATAAGAGCAGATGTAGTGAGATCACTTGTTTTGTCACAGTTGGACTACTGCTCAGAGGTTTGGTCATGTGCTGCTGTGACACATATAACAGATTTGCAAATGGTCCAAAATAGAGCAGCGCGATGTGTACTTCAGTGTCCTTTTAGAACTGATGTGAACTGGATGCATAACACATTATCTTGGTTAAAAGTAAAAGAAAGATTTACAGTTTGATTGGAAATTTCAATTTTACAAGGAAAATTATTTTAACTAAA